>PVJS01016790.1:0-27599 GCA_004027185.1 Glis glis
ACCGAAAAAAAAAAAAAAGATGAGAGGGGAAGGCCACAAAGCAAGCTTTGCATTTCAGAAAATGAAGTTAGAATGATCGCAGCACAGCAGGCTGGAGATCTATCTGTGAGTTCCCATTTGCAGAGTGGCTCTTAACATAGGAATTCCAAAAGCACTTCAAGTGTGAGAAACAGAGATTTTTATGGGTAAAAGTTATGGAGCAGAACAGCACCATTCTACTATTGATTGATCTTGCACTAAAGTGAATGGAAGCTTTTGTAATTTCTATCTCAGTAGCAGGATCCCAAAAAGACAGCATGAGACAATGAGTAATAATACTATTTCATTGTGAGTGATCGTTACTAAATAAAGCTACTGGTAAAATAAATATTATTACCAAGAGTGGGGGAAAAAGAACATGATGAGTCTCAAATGATGGACCAAATTATAAAGAATTAGAACAACAAGCACACTTACCACTGCATTTCCAACACCATTCTGAACTTCACTATAAATAGATCGGCAGCTGCATCAGAAGTCTGTGGCTTTGCTAATAAAATTGCCCCACTTTCAGTTCAGAATGACAATGAGACATAGGGTTAACTGGTGGCACATCTACATTAAAATGTCACAAGATCTGTAAGACAATGATATACCTATTGGATGTACAAACATAGAAGTGTTCTGAAGTTAACTTTTATCTGAGAATGCTCAGCCCTGGGGACAACACTGAAAGTTTGAACACAGCAGAGTAGTCATTGCATGCTATGACTGTCTCTCTGGCCCAAGTCTTCTAGATGGGAGAATTCATGGAGCACAACTCTCTGAAATCCAATAGGCATTTAGACTCTAAACGGCAGCACAACCTATAATTGTAAATTATTGAAAACTGCCAGTGAATTCACTGCAGTGCCCATTCACATCTGTCTTGATAAATAACATGTTTTTTCTTCATGTGCTGAATTATAAAAGCCACAACGAGTTCATCCTGGACAACCCAGTCCTTCTTCCTGACACATTATTCAGCTACATCATTTTGGATCTACTTACATACCACCCAGAAATATTCAGGCCCTGGAGATAACATTAGCAAGAAAACATTCCATTAGTAAGCCCTGTCACTCAAATGCGTATTTTCCACTTTCAACATGTTAAAACTTGTTTACATCACATTATATTCTCATCCCTCATAAAACAACACCTCTTCTACAGATTTCCAAGGTATCTAGATTGCTGACCTGGAAATGCCTCTCGACATAATAATCATAGAAAAATAATTTCATATTTTTGTCCTGGCTGTGCTTCAAAGGTTTTAATTAATTATGTGAGATGATTAGTAATAAGCCTGCAAGAATATATAGTCTAAAAAATGTGCTACTTTAGAGGTTTGTTCATGGGGTCTGATTTCCAAAAAGTTTTTCTTTTTGTTGTTTTTGCGGAGGAAATAAACACTTCAGGTCAATGTTTGATGTGTGAACTTTGAAAGTGAGCCAGGCACTAAAGAACAGAGGGAAACAGGTGACCTTTTCATTCTTCAGTGATAGCTGCACGCGATCCCAGACCCCCACAGTGCCTCTTTGGTAGGGAGTCATGTCTAATCACCTTGCTTACTGTGTCTCCGCATATAACTGGTTTGGGAAAAGAAACAACCTTTCCATGTAATGAGCTAATCAATGGAATATAGACCAATGTTGAAAAATGATACCATCTTGCTAATAAAACTGAAGCAAATCCAATAAAACGGAGAATCACACCAGTCTCAGTTATATGGAGGATTATCCACCCGGCCTAACATACCTAAACCACCAATACGATGCAAATAGTCTGTGTACCCCGTGCATTTCAGGATTCGTATTTCTGGAAAATGCTGGACATTAATAGCATTAGTGATCAAATAATCCTTGTAGTTGCATAATTTAAGCAATTGACAATGATGTTGTCTTAAAGTATAATTACCGCTGAATCATTTGTTGCCTTTCAGTCTTTATTAAAATTTTAAATATTTAAATATGACATATAACAAAGTTTCACTGCTTTAAAAATTATTTTTCCTCAAAATTCTAAATTTTATTTATTTTCCTATGGTTTTTAAGACACAGTCACAATGAATACAGAACAGTAAAATATTATTGAGTATAATCCCTCATACCACTGGCTATGTTAGGTTGACACAATGATATATTCTGATAGTTTACTGAAATTATTGACCAAAAATATAATTTAAAATAAACAAATATAATGCAAGTTTAATTTTGCTCTTACCGAATTTCATTCAAACCTTGACAGTAGTGTATACTCAATGACTTGTGTAATGGCAAATTGAAGATAGGTATTAACTCTATTTAAAGAATGTTTGTATTAAGTTTTTTGAAGGCTTTATTGAGTTACAATTGATATAGAAAAATTGCACATATTTAATCTATGCATTTGGATGGATTTGGACCCATACATGTGTGTCCCATGATGCTATCAACAAAATCAAAGGCACGAAACATATCCATCACTTCATCTTAACACACATGCCCAGCACACAGAACTAAAGAACACTAAAACATTTTTATCAGTTCTTTCAAAAAGAAAGTCCCCCATGAGAGTAGATAACTCATATTATAAATAATAAGTAAAAATTTTGATCACAATTTCAGAAATGACTACTCAAATCATTTAATTCATGGGCCACCTACTAGTGACATATTCTGTTTTCTCCTATAAAATGTGTTTGTTTAGCCAGGCATGGTGGTGCTATCTTGTAGGCCTAGTACTTGGGAGGCTGAGACAGGAGGATCACAGGTTCAAGGACAGCCTCAACAATTTAGTGAGGCTCTCATCAACCTAGTGAGACCCTGTTTCCAAATAAGAAATAAAATCGGTCTGAAGATGTAGCTCTGGGTTCAATTCCCAGCACTACAAAAAAAAAGTGTTTGTTTGTATGGCATATTGGAATAATTTAATTACAATTAGAGGTTTGTTGTAAAGTAAGTCCCTTTTGAACGTGATGAGCAAGTCCCACAAGAAGCTAATAGGAAGTCCTATTATAGAATTTTATAACCATATAAAAACCTCCTGTGTATTGTAGAAGATAGAAGATATTATAGGAGGGCAAAATATCCTACTGCGAGGATGATTTTTTATGTCTCTCTGCTGCCGGATGCCTGCACATCCTCCTGTATGGTACCCTTCACCTCAGGGTAGCACTCGGCACCATCTGCAGATGTGTTATGTGTCTTCCTTTCCACATTAAGAAAAAATGAGCCAAGCTAATTAAGAGATGTGCTTATGGTCACATAATTAATATGTTATGAACCTAGTGTAGAACCCGGCACACCAGACACCTAGATAGAAAACCTTCTCTATCAAAGATACATCACGATGCACATGCCAAGAAAATGGATAAACTTGGCGATAACTTGCCTAAGGATTTGCAGGATCAACTTCGCTCCAAATGCCTGAAAAACATATAAATGTATCCAGGAAACAAAGTCTTTAATTGCTCAAAAGTCTTAAAAAATCCCTCCTCAGATTTACCCCCTTGTACATCACCTTAGATATGGAACATTTATTTTATTTTGGTATTAGCCATTAACAATCACCTTTTGATTAACTCATTTGGGAAGGTTATTTCTGGTTAAAGCCCACTGTTGCTATGGAAATAAAAATAGCAGTCTTTACTGAATAAAAACTCTGCATAAATTGGGCATAGTGGTACATGCTTGTAATCCCAGCTACTCTGGAGGCTGAGGCAGAAGGATCATAAATTTGAGGCCAGTCTGGGCAACTTAGTGAGAATGCAACTTTAAAAAATAAAATCAAGTAAAGGTTGTAGCCATTGGTAGAGTTCCTGCATACCACATGTGAGGTCCTGGGTTAATACTCAGCATGGAAAAAAGCAAACAAACACACAAAATCTCTGTGTACATGGGACTCTACAAAACTGAAGATGAAAAGTGCCAGAACCTATATTTGTACACACAAGCCCGTGCACACACATCACTCCTTTGTTAATCAAAATGAGACATCTATTTCCCTCTTTGATGAAATGATTAAAAAAAGACAGGCATAGAGCTATGATAAAGAAATTTCCAATAGTAGACCTGAAATGGAAGAAAAAAAACACATCAGTCAGATAGCTATCTTCACTGTATAAATATTCAATTCTTGTTCTTCATACTCAGCATTAATGAGGTTTCCATCTCTCTCCCCTCTGTGCCTTCTCTCCCTGTCTTTAAGAAGAAATATGCAATACTAACCCTCCTTTCTTTTTTCCCTTATTTATTTATTGCACTTTTATTGGTGCAATGTAATCATACATCATAATGAGATTCAAAGTGATGCACACATACCTGCACACTGCACTTGGTGTATTTCTCTCATCTTTGGTTTTCCTCTGTCGCCTTTGAAAGGTTTGGTTTGTTTTTGCCCCATTACCGAAGGTACCTTGGATTTTCTTTACATGATTTCCTTGTTTGTCTGAACTGGGCTATTCATGGCCTTGAATCTTGTACCAATACACTTCTTTTTACCACTAGCCTCCCTCCTTAAATTATAAAAAAGGGACCAAAGGAACCTGTGAGAATTGACCCTTTATCCCATATACACCAGGAAATTCGAATACCACCGTATGCAAAGACTCATGCTGTAACTAAAGCTTTAAGCAGGAGTAATAAATGACCAGACAAGGTGGTTCTATCCCCAACAGGATAATTCTCATGTTAGAAAAATAGTAATAAAACTGCGCAGCCTCATAGACAGCAGATTTATGTTTTATAGCTGTTAGAGCCCCACACTTAACCAGCCGGTGGGGCAGAGTCATTTCCCACGGATCATAAATCACTTGCCTTTCCATGCTATGCAGAGCTCACCTTCATGTTACTACCAAGACAAATGCTACCTTGTAGTTCGAGGGAAATTTGCATTATGTGGTAGAATTATATGAATTGCCCATCCAGATCTCCTGAGTGCCTGCAGATTGTCATAAAATAACAAAAGCAATAGTATATTATGGAATTGCTGCTCACAGCACTCCTCTTGATGGTGAGCCAAAGTACTGGAGAGCTTTAGAGTTTAGTTAGAGCTTTAGAGTTGGGCCATAAAAACACATTTGAGCAAGATATGGCTATTTGAAAAGCCTGTGTTCATTTTTTTCCTACAGACCAAATGAAGCGTAAAATTTGTGGAAACAGCATCAAATACGAAGCTTTTTACCTAGTTCCCAGCAATTTCTAGTATCCAGAACCACAGAAAACCGCTAAGAACTATAAAAGATGGTTGACTTCCGAAACTAAATGAGCACCAAATCGTGTATTAACAAAGAAAAAGTGGAAATAAACCCTTTGATAACTATGAGCAGCCCAAACCCAGTGTGGTAAAATGCCAAAAATGAAAAACGTAAGACCAAACCCATTTGTAGCTTGCCTTATTTTTTCAAGGATCTAAAAATTGAGGACTTATTACTATAGTCTCATCCCTCCAAGAATTTATTGCATAATGATTATGGATTTTATTCCATATTATTCCTTTTCATGAATGAAAATACTATCATTTTTGTTTGCATATATGGAAGTAAATTATTTTACATAAAATGTTACAAATAGTACCGTACCAGTGAGAACTAGTAATAGGTATTAAGATATTTCCTTTTATCCCTATTAAGATAAGGTCAGGACACATAAGTGGTCACCGCTTCTACCCAAAATCACATTGAGATTGGAGCATGATGTCCAAAATTAAGTAGATGTCATATGATAGAGCCATAGTAGCCCTGAGGTTATAGTAAAGAAAGGTGCTGAGGCCGGGCGTGGTGGCGCACGCTTGTAATCCCAGTACTTTGGGAGGCAGAGACCGGAGGATCTGGGTTCGTGGCCAGCCTCAGCTCGCCCGCGCGTGCGCACACTCTCTCTCTCCCTGTCTCTCTCTCTCTCTCTACTTAGTGAGGCCCTCCGCAATTTCGTGAGACCCGGTTTCAAAATAAAGTATAAAAACTAGGGCCGGGGGCGTAGCGCGGAGGTAGAACGCCCCTGCGTTCAATCCCCGGTACCGTAAAAAAAAAAAAAAAAAAGAAAGGTGCTGAGAATCGTTGAAAATAAGCAGCCAGGACTTGGTTTGGAAAACAATTTTTCTCTGTGAAGCCTCAGAAAGTTTTCAAAATTGGATGGCGAACGTTCAAAGAGTTTGAATGAAATGCCAGACAGCATCATAGTTATCATATTTGGAACAACTGGACCACATAACCTACCACCACCACCATCACCACCATCTCCCACCTCCATGGCTTCCACCACCACCATTATCATAGCACATCCACAGAGTAGCAGAGGCATTGCTGTGTCTCAAAATAGAAATAGATTCTGCATTCTTGCCAGGTGTGGTGGTGCATGCTTGTAATCCCAGTACTTGGGAGGCTGAGACAGGAGGATCAAAGGTTCGAGGCCAGCCTCAGCTCCTTAGAGAGGCCCTCCACAACTTAGTGAGACCCTATTTCAAAATAAAAGAATAAAAAGCTGGGGATGTAGCTTGGAGGTAGAATGCCCCTGGGTTCAATCCCCAGTTCGGCAAAAAAAAAATTAAAAATAAATAGATTCTGTGTATTGGACAGGGTTCTCTAGATTAACAGAATACACAGAGAATGAGTATATTTTAAAAAAGGGATTTATCAGATGGGCTTACAGTTTGAAGCAATGTAGTCCCAGGTTCTGACTGCACGTGGAGAGTCAGAGGAACCAGTAGCTGGTCGAACAGTATAAGAGCTGGAGTCTTAGGATCGGAGCAACCACTAATTCAGTCCCAGTCCAAGACGTGAAGATCAGGAAGCTCTTTGGAGAAACGATGGTGAAGTTTCAGTTTGAAGGGCTGGAGTCCGAGAAGATCAAGAAGCTCTTCAGAGAAAGGCGAAGCCGGCAGCCGACGATCTCAGGCGAGAGCAGATGCGTTTTCCTTGGAAAGAGTCGCACGCACTCTACGCAGCTTCTCCCTCTTTTATCTAAGTCCGCACCTATCAGAATCCTGCTGCCTACATTCAGGGCAGGGCTTTCTGTTTAATCTGCTGTTACACACCCAAAATCACATAATCTTGGGTGTGTCATGATCAGGTCAAGTTGACAACCTAGATTGACTATCACATTCTGCATTCTCAAAAGTCACCAGAGATTAGTTAAGGTTCCTTATGGGCATGATAGGGTCCAAGAGTGAAAGTGAAAGACGTAAGACCAAACCCATTCATAGTTTGCATTATTTTTTCAAGGATCTAAAAATGAAAACTTATTACTACACTCTCATCCCTCCAAGAATTCACGGTTTTATGAGCACAGAACCTATGTGTTGAGGTCTAGGAGTTTGGGCACTGAAGTGAATCCTGCCTGTTAACACACCTTCTGTATGAACAGCGTCCTCAGTTACCGTCCCGATCAGAGGATTCTGAAAAGGAAACAAACCTCCCCAAAACAGGAAATCCCTTCCAACTACTTACATAAATGAATCTTCTCCTTCAGTCACAAATCTGAGCCAACAACCAAGGGTTTCCAAACAGCTGAAGGAAAAGGAACAAAAGTAAAAAGAAAATCATAAGAATAATAATAATACAGAGGAAACAATGATAATTAGGCAATAATAGTGAAATGGAAAAAATTCTACTTAGTATTTTCAGATTGAATAGGAATTATCCAAAACATAAGGAAAAGTAGCTACATAAAAAATAAATACTCAAAAGACAGAATAAAATTATTGGTAAAACATGTGTTAGCAAAAATAATAAAAAACATAACAGAAGAAACCTTCCAGATCATAAAGCTAAAAGACAAAGGGATAGAATGAACTGGAAGATATAATAGAAGGCAGTATAAATCTAAAAGGCAAATGATTTCTAATGGGAAGTAAATAAATATGAGGTGAAAAAAGAAAATATTGGAGGTGGTGGTAGTGAAATTATTGTTTGCCATTAAAGAACTCACTTTGTACAATACCATAGTTCTCCTATCTATAAAAGACTTGGAATTTGCCATCTCACTCAGCATCTACTCAAAAATTCAATCATATTGTAAAGCACTCAAATTTTAAAAAGAACTGAAGTTATAACACACAAAAGATGTTTAACCTATGGTTATCTACATATAAAAATGTTAAAACACCATTTATAGAGAGTTTTAGTACACCTTTCTGTCAATAGTGAAAAGTTTAACAAATTGCATCATTTTGCTTTAATTACTTATTTAAGTAACCACACAAAAACAAAGAGAATTCCACAATATATTTTAAATAAAATAAAAATAAAGTTAAAATGTAATATCATCTTATACTATAAGTATATAAAACAATGTTAATAGTGATGCAAGAGAAGGTTATATATTGTATACTTTTTAAATGGCTCATTTGTTTTTATGGTGTGCAACTATTAGTTTGAACACATTTAAAGTTACTAAACATAAATAAATAAAACTAATAAAAATTTTTAAATTTTTCAGAAAAATATCAGAATATTTGAAAATCGCCAATGAAAACTGTGCTATTTGTACACATATATAAACAACAACATATTTAGCAGCATATGAAAATGCTAGTAGCACAGACACAAAATTGTTGGTTGGAAAAACCTCTGAGACAGAGATGTATAAATATGAACATTAGCCTTTTGTCTTATTCATTTCTGTATTTTAATTATTAGCAAATGAGAGCATATAACTTTTCTAAATTTAAATGGAAAATATACACCTGTTTTTAAACATGTATGAACAATTTATATTATATATAAATACATATATAACAAATGTATATGTATATTTTTTCAGTTAAAATGTTAAGAACATTTAACTTCAAGTTACACAGTTAGGTCAACTGAAATTTTACTACTTAGTTTATAAGTCTGTTTGATTTATTTATAAGAAGGATATATTATAATTTTAATAGAAATATCTATGAGCAATAGAAATATAATTAGCCATTTCCAAATAATGTATGCAAAAATATTCAGATGCTTAACAAAGATTAGAAAAACTCTGTCTCTATCACTAATGATTTGGGAGTTTTAACATATTTGTGAAAATGAATGTTCTCCACTGCACTTTATAGCAGGGAAGATTATTGTAGCTGAAGAATATTGCATTTTTAATTTATCTTAATACTGGTCTGTTCAACCTGCAGTGTCATCTCTAAAATGTATGGACAGATGGTGGGAATCGATTCAAATTCTAAAAATTGAAATAGATATGCAAAGTATGTAAGAGAAAAATAGGTGCTGAGTCTATGAAGAAAAAAAGCCACAGATTAGGAATGGCTGTCCCCACAGGAGCACGGGCCTGCTCCCCTCCGGACCCTAGATTGTGATGAAATACATCTTTGTGTTATTTGAATTGTGTGCATTTTGGAACTCTTTCTTATAGTAGATTATTCTGCAATTTAGCTGGGAAATCCCTGACCCAAGACTTTCAGTGTTATCTGAAAAGAAAGGGTAGAGTAATGAATTCCCCTCCACTGAGTCCTAAACACTGATATCTCAGAGATTAAAGGGAGTTCATATTAACATTTTAAACTTCTGCCTTAAGAGTACCATCTGTATCCACTTATAGACGTGTTTCTCCTTGTTCTTTGATGTTCACTAAATTCTTTGAAAACTTTCCCCCCAATTTAATGCAATTCAGCAAACATTTAATTTGATCTAATTGCCTTTCAAGTTTAGAAAGCACAGCCCTGATAAGATAAACTTGAAGAATTAGTAAGTGGTCATGCCTGGCTTCTGAAGAAATGCATATTTTCCTCAGGTTCTCCAGTGATGATATTTAAAATAATACAATTTATTAAACTTTTATATGAAATTCAGTGAATTTTCTTGTCTACTTTAATGACAATGTGACATTAGCCAAAATTGTAAATTTTGATCAATCTAAAGTTGTGCATGAATTATACAGAGCCAAAACCTTTTATAATAGAAATCTCTTTAAATTGGCCCAGTAACTATAATAAGCTCTCCATTTAAAAATTATTTTACTGCTGATTAACCATTTTAGGTTCCAAGTTTTACTTTATATTTTCTAACTTCTGCTTCTGAACAAAAACTGAAGGAGAAAATTATCGAACTTTTAAATTTTCACATATATATATAATATATAATATATATTTAAAAGTTTATTATGCATAATATATAATATATGTGAAAATTTTAATATATATAATAAACTTTTAAGTTTTCACCAATATATGTGTTGCTCTCTACCATTCAGACTCCAGTTCTCTAGACATGTCCTAGGCAAATGAATAATTTGCAAATGCAATTCTAAAGTAGAACAGACACAATCAAAACAATTAGTGCTGCCTGATGATCAATCAGACTAGGCCGAGTGCTGTATCTTTAAAGACCTGAGGTCTATGGAGACAGATGGTGGGAACAAATGTGGGCAAAACTCGGCTTTTGAAAGCCACCTCCACGTGGCTACATCCTCATGCATGTCAGCCATCATGATCCTTACCTGCACTGGTTGAACAGCCTCCTCACTGATGCACCCTTCATATAAGGCCATTACAGCTAGTGATTAGCAGCAGCATCTCTAACCACCAGGGAAAATAAGTTTTGCAAAGGAAAATGTGTTCTTTTAAAGCAAAACCCCACCAGCCTCTAAAGAGTTCCCCTTGCAAATCAAATAACTTTCCACTCCTTCAACACAATCACTTACTGGCCAGCATGCCCACCTCATTCTTTTTGCAGAACTTCTTGTCCTTGCTAGTGTTATCTTCTTGACAATCGTACATGACAGCCTCATTCCCAGGTTGTTTTTCTTGAACTCAAAAGCCATCTCCTTCATAGAACTGACCATCTTCTATAAAGTATTCCCAGCCATTCTAACCCCTTCCAACCACCTCTATTCACAGTATAAATTGCATCTTATAATTTAATACTTACTCTATCTATCTGAACTGATTTATTTTTCTGTGATTGTTGTCAGTTTGCTTCTTCTGGTGAAAGGGGTCTTCTTGTCATTACTGTGTCCCCCAATGCATAATTCAGTGGTTGGAAGAAAGAAGACACCTAACAAATATGTGTAAAGTGGCTGACTGATTAATGTCATCTCTGGTCTCACTGTATCTCCATCAGAAACTCCTATCAGAATAATAAATACGGGGACAGCTAGATCTTTCTACTGCTCCTATTCTACATGCCGCTCATATTTCTTATTTATCTTCCCTTTAACTCTATGTGGTAGGAAAATGCCTCTGTGAATCTTCCAGATCACAAATTTGATCTTAATTAGGACTTCCTTTCCTATTTAACTTGATACTATACTTTTTAAAGAAAGGAAAGCATTACTTTTTAATTTTAAAGGAAAAGGAATGATTTCTTTTTCACCATATGTTTCAGTTTAATAGACATGATGTAATTTTCACTAGTCCTAGGTGCATTGATGATACTTCTAACAATGTCTTATTTTGTTTCTTTCATAAATCGCGTCTCTTTGAATATCAGATTCTGCTGATGTATCTCATGTCTATCAAATATTTGTCGTTTTTTTATTTTTCAGGTTCTCTTGGTTGTTCAATTTAGTTTACAAACTGACAGAAACTGAATAAAAAATTAAACAATTAAGTTACTGACATACTTCAATGTGTCTCAATATGTCAGAACAATGAGTTTAGAAGTTGAAAAGAAATATGTTCAGGAAGATTTTCATATTTTAGTAAGATAGTGAAAATACCATTTTATTGAATATGAGGAAACACCAGTGAGATTTGCAACAAATATTCAGTGTAAAATGGATAATTTGTAGTTATCTTAATTGTGTTACACAATAGGAATCAGATGCTTGCTGCATGAGGCTGTGGGGTCTGCTATTTGATCAAATAAACTCCAGAAAAGCAGATTATCTGATCTATCAATTATATTTCTACACATGAAATTAAAAGATACAAAAGCAAAGTTTTCTGTTTATGATGTACTCTATTCCAAGAACATTGTACAGGCAAAAAACAAAAGAGCATTTAGCTTGTCATGTTATTGTATTATTTTACTTTACACTTCGTTTGTTTCTGTTACAAAGCCCTGTACTTTATTATTACTCATTGTTACTAACAGGCGCATTCAATTCTGTTCCAGTAGGAATTTCTGTCATCTATTAAACTATGAAACTAATAACTGTAACATCTAGCAATTTTAATTACACGTATTGATTCTAAAGTGTTTATTTCCTTGTTTGTTCTTTAAAAATTGTCCAGTTAACTCTATTTATAAGTTATTGATGAGATAATCGGGTAAATCTTACAAAAGGAAATGGTTTAAAATCTACAGGTGACATGTTTATATCATTCATGTTGCTTTGTACTTCCAAGACACATGCCACTCTTTCCCATTCAAGCAACATTAAATCTTCTTTCTGTTTACCTTCAGAGTTCTCACAAAAGTAAATAAGAAAATATAAAATGTGTTATTGGATGTAATAATAAAAATCTAATGTTTGATTTCTATAATAATTACAAGAGGATATCAAGTTACTCTCTCTGACACACACACACACACACACACACACACACACACACACACACACACACCTGGATATAAAGGTTTATCAATCTAACCATATGAATATTCCAGGATAAATTCCTATTATGCCCTACCAAATCTTAATGTCTTCAGCCATACACTTGAAATGGCAATGTGGTTTTACTTTATGGATGTGGTCAATGTTATAATTGCTAATTCTTTACTTAGTGGATCAACTTGCTGAAAGCTCATTATCAAATCCGTGACCTACCTACAGCAGTATCTTGATGCCATTCCCAAATGAAAGCCCTTCCTTCCTTCCTGCCTTCCTTCCTTCCTTCCTTCCTTCCTTCCTTCCTTCCTTCCTTCCCTCCCTCCCTCCCTCCCTCCCTCCCTCCTTCCTTCCTTCCTACCTACCTACCTACCTACCTACCTGATTTTTTTCAGCATGGGATAGACCCACACAAGTGGAATGATTGTATAAGCACACATGGAGACCTACATCCTCACCTACTTCAGCTTCCCTGGATAGTCAGCAACACCCAGGTGCAAGTCACCTCATCTCTCTCAGGTTTGGCCACACCCTGACATTACTCAGTGGCCCCATTCATGCTTGCTGATCTCAAATACCAGTGATGGTGTGCCGCTGAGCAGAGTGCTTTCCTGGACGACCCCACACTGGATTATTCTCAACTGTAGGTCCTTGGATCATCTGGCCCTGTTTCATCTCTAGCTCCATCGAGTGCCACGCTTCCAACAATCCAGTTTCACTTACCTTCTTTCACTGATTTCCAAGGTCTTTCTCTTTTTCTCTCACACTTACAGGCTTATGCTTACTCTATTCCCTGATCATCTCTCTCTTCCTTGCTCTTCTTTCTTCCCCGATGCTCCTGCTCTTCCTCTGATCTTCAATCCACCACCCTTTAACCTCAAATTAAATGATACTTCCTTGTAAATGCTTTCCCTGACTCCAAATAAAATTAGGACTCCTATCATGATGTTTTTAACACCCTATTTTTGTTTCATAGAAGATATTTTGTCATCTTTAATCTTGTCTTTTTAAAAAAGGTTTCTGTCTTCTTTTAGCATCAGTTTGTAAGTTCCCTGGGGTCAAAGGACATATCTGATTATAAATTAAATATATATTGCCTAGCACACACCTTAGGGCATACAGACACTTGATAAATATTTGACTATAAATGAATGAGTGTTTGCTCACCGTTCTAAGTGAACGACAGATAATATATTGCAATTTTTAAAGAAGTCTCTCAGTTTTGTCCAGGTAAATATTTCAGTAATTCAAATACTGAATTTGGGTCTCTATAGGTGCTTCTGATATTTATTCAAACATTTGAAACATGTATTTCTTCTGTGGCCAAAGCAATATTGTGTTTTTATATATTTATCTAAAGGCAGTTAGGCAATTGACCCCTGAAATGAATAGAATATAACTTTGGAAACAATTGTATTTCAATGTTGTCCAAGCATTTTTTCTATGGATATATGTCATACTTTTAAGTATCATTTTTGTTAAATAAGCCAAGTAAGCAGAAAACAGAAAACTTTGTTTTTATAAGAAACAAGAATATTTTCTTTTGCCATTTATTTTGCAATGAAAATTAAAATCTATGAAAAACAATGCTCATTTGAGTTTTGATTGGCCCCATATTTACTAGATACAGTGGAATGGGATATATCTGATTAATCCTTATTACTTAATATAAACATATTAAAAGTAAGCATGATAGTGAGACTGTTTTCATTCTTACCAAAAGACAGTATCTTACTATTCTATTTTTTTAGCCTGGGAATTCAAATGTGGATAATTCAAAGTGTTTAGTAATTAGCAACTGGTAATAAGTCTAATTTATCTAGAACCTCTGATTCCATAGCTAGTCACTGACCAAATAATCCTAAATATATTTCTTTACATATACGTCTTTAGAAAGTTGCATTTTTCAAGCATAATAGTTGAAAAGCCACAAAGCCAAGGAGCCTCCAAATCGGCTACATTCTAATTAGCACAGTTACTTAGCTAACTCTGTCTAGGATTTGCATTATTAAAAATAATTGTTTTGGATTTCTGCCACTGCCTATGGAAGAGTAACAGAAACTGTATTTAAACTCCTACCTGTAGCACCACAGAGTCGCACAAAACATAGGAAGCAATGGTTGTCAGATATTGAACAACAGGCAGCCATGATAGCTATCTGTTAGAGTTACTGCTTGCAGGATATTTTCAGCAGAAAGAAGGGATCCAAAGAGAGCCCAGTGGCCTCAATGGTAGAACAGGATTGCGTTCAAAATCCAGAGAAGCCAAGGTGGATAGAATTTGTAGAGTGCGGCATGGCAGTGAAGGAAGGACACAGAGAACGCTCCAGATATCTACAGGCTCGTACCCTTGAGGCTTTTCCTGATAATCCACTCTTGCTTGTCAGGAAACTGCAAACACCACCAGAAAGGAGTTAGCTAGCCGGGCACGGTGGTGCACACCTGTAAACCCAGTACTTGGGATGCTGAGACATGTGGTTCTCAGGTTCAAAGCCAGCTTCAGCAACTTAGTGATATCCTGTTTCAAAATAAAAAATAAAAAAGGGTTAGGGGTGTATCTCAGAGGTAGAATGCCCCTGGGTTGAATCCCCATACTCAATCCCCCCAAAAAAGATACCTAAATAATCCCAAGAGTGAAAAATATCTTCTAATGCATAGAACAACCATTATGATCCTCAGAATGGCATTCCCTCAGTGCTGGGTCAAAATTAACATTAGACGTAAGGATGGTCAGCAATAAAACTTTCAGCAAAGCCTAAAAGCAAGCCTCAGAGAGATCCAAATGGTCCCTAGTAACTGACTTGTATGCCCCAAATAAAGGCAAAGTACAAGGTTGACAAAAACCAAACCAAACCAAAGGAAAAAAAAAACACCTTCTTAAAGCACGAAGTTCATATCTGGCATCCAATTAAAAAAAATAAGATGGGCAGAAGAATGAAAGAAAGAAAAGAAAAGAAACAGCCATTGTCTCATTTCATTTGGTCTGCTACCCTAAACTGAGTAGCTGACCAGCAAGGGGAGTTGACTGGTTCCAGTTCTTGGAGCTGGGAAATCCAAGATCAGGGTGCCAGGGTCTGATGAAGACCTGTTGCTCCTTTGCAGAGGATGGCTTCTACCTGTGTCCTCACATGATGGAAGGCAGCTAGCCCGGTCCCTTTTCTAAGGTACTAATCCCATTCATGACGGCTCTGCCCGCAGGTAATTACATCACCTTGCAGGGTTAGCATTTCAACATATGAATTTTGTGGGGACATGAGTATTCATACTAAAACAACAAGAGAGGTATCTTTTAAGTAATAGCCATCTGTTCAAGAACGGAAACAAAAACATAACAAAATATATATAATAAAAGCACAACAAAACACACACACACACACACACACACACACTGTGTTTTATTTTTTATGTTGAGGATTGAACCCAAAGACATTCTAACTCCTCTGAGCTACACCCCCAGCCCCACCCTCCGTTTTTGTTTTTGATTTTTTTTTGAAACAGGGTCTAAGTTGCTGAAGGTTTGACTAAGTTGCCAAAGCTGGCCTCAAACCTGTGATCCTCCCTGTCTCAGTCTCCCAAGTACTGGGATTACAAGCATACGCCGCCATCATGCTTGGCTTAGTTATTTTAATATCCTTTTATTAAATCCATAAGATATGAGAATTACATACCTATTTCCATTGATTGCTCTTCCTACTAGCTATAACTGTCTTGTTTTAGTGTGAATGTCTGTGTCTTCCCAAAATTCATATGCTGAAATCCTAACCCTGCAAAGTGATGGAATTAGAATATGAAAGCAGGGAATCAGGTTATGAGGGCAAAGGGCTGAGGAGGGAGGGAGGTAAGAAAGAAAGTCTAAGATTAGCTAGGATTTAGATTCTAGGATTTGTAGGACAGAGATAGGATTACAAATCCTATTCCAAAAGTGCCATTGAAGAATGGAGCCCATTGAAAGGAGATATGATTCTATTTCCATTTAAAAATAAAATTATTAGCCGGGCGTGGTGGTGCACGCTTGTAATCCCAGTACTTTGGGAGGCGGAGACCAGAGGATCTGGGTTCGTGGCCAGCCTCAGCTCGTTCTCTCTCTCTCTCTCTCTCTCCCTGTCTCTCTCTCTCTCTCTCTCTCTCTACTTAGTGAGGCCCTCCACAACTTCGTGAGACCCGGTTTCAAAATAAAGTATAAAAAAATAGGGCCGGGGGTGTAGCGAGGAGGTAGAACGCCCCTGGGTTCAATTCCCTGGTACCGCAAAATAAATAAATAAATAAATAAATAAATAAATAAATAAATAAATAAAATTATTAAACAGGAAGTCAGAAGATCAATTGTTAGCACTGAGATGTCCTGCCACTGGTGATGGTGGCTTTGATTTGATGCTAGTGGTACAGGTGCCATCCTAATTTTCTTTTTGAGGGATAGTACTGGGGATTGAACCCAGAGATGTTCTACTTCCAAGCTACCTCCCCAACACCTTTTTAATTTTGAAACAGGGTCTCTGTAGGTTGCCAAGGGTCTCACTAAGTTGCTGAGGCTGGCCTCAATCTTCCTGTCTCAGTCTCCCAAGTACTGGGATTGCAGGTGTGTGCCACCGTGCCTGGCTAACAATTTTGTTGAGATAAAACTTAATAGTAGAACAACAGAATTAGCTAAAGGACTGGACATGTAATTTGAGAGAAAAAGAAAAGCCAAAAATTTCTTTTCATTATGCTCATGTTAAAATCATATATTAAAAATATTCTTTTTTACTGCATGAATAAAGAATTGTATACTTTGGGAGTATGCATAGAATAAAAGAATCCACATATTTATAATATTTGCATTTTCCATCATTTGATTTGTACATTTGCAAAAAAAAATTTTTTTTAACTTAGGTCAACGATTTTTTTTTCGCCTCAAAGAAAGGAATTGAATAAAGTTTCCCAATAGATACCACACCAATGGCACAGCAGAGTTTGAAATCACTGGTGTCCCATTTCATGAGCCATCGCCGGCCACTTTTATCTTGTGAAGCATTTTTCAGACTCTCATATGAAAACTAGACGAGACAAGGCTTGAATAATTTCATTGGGAATTTCCAGCATGTTAAAATGTAAATATTTCCCTTATGTCAACATTTTCCTTTGAATGCGCGCACAGGTTTTTTCACTATTATTAGCTGACAAAAATTTATGAAAATTCTCCGTTGATCTGGTCAGATCTAATTGCTTTTTGTCGCTAATTCGACTGGCCCTATGCACATTTGGTCTTAATACTGCCAACTTGAATCGTGGCAGGAAGAAAAAGAATATATTAAAGTTGCAGGAAGGGTGAGCTATTTTAATAGTAAGATGCTATTTCAGCTTTTGTCGTATTAATACCTCTGCATAATAGAATTTCTATCATAATTATAAAAGTGATATTTACCTGTTCTACATAACCTCATTCACAGTTAAATTTATAGAAATAGGTAAGAGAGATGTTAATTAACTAATGATTATGAAAGGTACTTTTTCAACCAAAGGAGCTCTCTAAAAATAATACAGATCCAAATAAACCAGGAGACTGACCACGCAGGTACTCCTAAAAACCATTTATTTGATTTATTTTATCATGAAAATGGAAAGGTAGTCCTTGCTAAGCTTAATTGCATGACATAGATCAGAGCATTATATTCTTGATACATTTATGATATTTTAGAGCCAACCAATTTTACATATAATGCTTCTGCATGAAATACGTTATAAGTAGCATCACAGTGACTGTTTTAGGTCACAAATTTGAAATGTCTCTCTATTATATCATTTCCAAGTCATTTCTTTATGTATCTGTGTTTGATTGGGTGAAAGTCCCATCAGAAAGTTGGGCCATAAAACTAAACCTAATCCCACGAGTGTCTCTCAGAGTATCATCAATCTTGTTATTAAAAGGTGACTATGACCTTATGATAATGTATCATGCAAAAGACAAGCTCTACATGGTATTTATTTCAACAAAAAATTACTTATTACCTGGCACTGCAATTGAGACTATTCATCAGCAATTTCATTCAGTCACCAGTTTATCTCACAGGTAACAGTGGCTTAGGGTGTGGTGGTGCACGCTTGTAATCCCAGTACTTTGGAAGGCAGAGACCAAAGGATCCGGGTTCGCGGCCAGCCTCAGCTCTCTCTCTGTCTCTCTCTCTCTCTGTCTCTGTCTCTCTCTCTCTGTCTCTACTTAGTGAGGCCCTCCGCAACTTCGTGAGACCCGTTTTCAAAATAAAGTATAAAAAATAGGGCCGGGGGTGTTGCATGGAGGTAGAACGCCCCTGGGTTCAATCCTGGGTACCACACACACAAAAAAGTTAACAGTGGCTTGAAAATTAACTATAGAAGAGAGTTGAAGAAATAAAAATAATTTAGAATAAATAATATTTTAACAGACAACCTTTGTTTTTCAAATTTTCAGTACTTGGATATTTGGTTTATTTCTACAAATAATTCAATTTTAGTACCTGTCAAACATTAACTAAAAACTAGAGTAATTCTTATAATATAGAATACTCTGTTATCAAATTTATTTATAAAGAAAACTCTGTATTAGCAGATCATATATACCATCACCATCATATAAGAGAAATATTAACTATTCTCACACATAAAAATTGTGAATTTAGGAAATTTGGCATTTATATGCCACCCAATTGCCATTTTTTCTTTTTTACAAAATTGGTCTCCAACCAATTAGTATGCTAAGAATTTCAGGTTCATTTCTTGCTCGCATGGAAATCTCTCCACCTAATCTATAGACTAAGTCTTGGCCTGAGAACTCACCTTCATTCCAGCTGAAGCATGTATTCTACCCCAGTGTCTCTTTGGTGAGAAAAGCATTAATTGTCCTACACTAGCATACGTAATGATATCTCCTGTATCCCTAGAGGTGATATTGTAGGACTTTGCTTTCATTATAATGCAGTGGAAAGTCCAGTTGACTACTACGTCTTTTCAGTTAAGGCCCATGACGCTTTTTATAAAACTGGAATTAAATTTTTTAGGATGAGGTAGTGTCAACAATATCAATGAAATTTCATTTACGCTCATGCAAAATGTGCCATCAACATAGTAAAACATCATTCTCCTTTTTGCCCTGTTTGGAGTTGCCATGTAGTAAAACATCTAGACCAACGTCTGTGAATTTTCAACAGAAGAAATGTAGACAAATATTACAAGCAAATAAAAACAACTTTCTCTTTGGGCTCTAAAGATTAGATAGATAGATAGATAGATAGATAGATAGATAGATAGATGTTAGATAGATAGATAGATGATAGATGATAGTTAAATAGATGATAGATAGATAGATAGATGATAGATAGATAGATAGATAGATGATAGATACTTATATTGGTGCATATATATAAAGATATGTATACATATACCTTTAATGGTGCATTATAATTATGCATCATAGTGGGGTTAAAAGTGATACAAACATAATGCACATAGAATTTGGTGTATTCCCATCTGGATCCCACCCCATTTCCCTACACATGTTAATGAGATTGATAGTGACACCTTCATATATGAACGTAGCATTATTTGAACTTCATCAATTCTCCTTTCTCCCCTCCCCACCTCCTTCCCTCAACCACGTCCCACTTTTCTACTGGTCTCTCTCCTCATTTATCTGAAGTCCTTTTTCTTTCCTATTTTCTCTCTAGCTTCCACATATGAGAGAAAACACAAGACCCTTGACTTTCTGAAACTGGCTGATCTCCCTTAGCATAAGATTCTCTAGTTCCATCTATTTTCCTGCAAATGACATAATTTTATTCTTGATGTCTGAGCACAATTTCATTGTGTGTTTTTCCAAACATTTTTAAAGTTTTAAATCATTTACTGGTATCATTACATAATTTTTATACTCATAATTTAAAAATAATCTTAGGAATATAAAATATAATACGATTTCATTTTTCTCTGCCTTTAATATTCATTTCTCCAATTACCTAGATATTAGTCATTTTTTCTATGAAACTGATGAGAAAATACACATAAAATTTTTGAAAGACTTTCCCCTCCACAAACTTGCAGTGTAGAATGATGTGAGAAAATAATTCTTAGCTTTGATATTTGCTCAATGTACTTAATTACTGCAGAGAATTGAATATTCTGAAATATTATCTTATTGCTTTATTTCTTTGGAGATAAAACAGAAATTAATGTGAGTATTGAAGAATAGACTTTCATTTAATATCTGAGCACAAATTTAATAAAATCAAGTATTCTGAAGTATTAACATTTGCTGGTATTAATTAGTTATCTATATTTATACATGTGATAATAATTCTCAGGTTAACTGCAATAATAACAAATCTAAAGTAAATGTGTTCATCTTTATTTTGCTTGATGAATTTTTATCATAATTCCTTAATTTTGTCTTCTTTTCTACCCTCAAAGCATTTTTTTAACATTTAACTTCCAACTAATGTGTGTATTTGCAAGAATCTGTAGTTAACATTTATTCTATAATCCCCTAGACAAAAATCCAAGTTAGCTTATAAGGTCAAAAACATAAGATTTTTAAATGTTACAATAGTAAACCTGATAGTTCACAGAAATAATACATTAGGTATTAGAAATTGTGCTCTATACAGGAAATGTCTCACTCCTTGAAAGCAGTAAAACATAAGAATGTATAACTGCTTTGACAATGAGATATAAACACCTAAAATATGTTGAGTATTTCTAGAAATTATAATTGTAATCCCTATCTTTTATCCTAATTTCCTACCGATGTCAGAGGAAATTACCATTCCAGTTCCTTTCCATGAAAATATTTGTATATGCTTTATGAAATTTTAAATAAGAAAAAATCTTAAAACGTAAAAGTTTATGGTACAATAGTAAGAAATATGATTTTATTTTTCCATGTGAAAGTATGGAGGCAAACCAATGTCAAACTTCCTACATTCTGTCATTTTAAGATTTGGAATTTTAGAGCTGGGAATGGTGGTATGTGCCTGTAATCCCAGTACTTGGGAGGCTGAGACAGGAGGATCACAGGTTTGAGACCAGCCCCAGCAACTTAGGGAGACTCTCAGCAACATAGCAAGACCTTGTTTCAAATTAAAAAGAAAAAGGGGATGGAAGCTCAGAGGTAGAATGCCCCTGAGTTTCATCCCCAGTACACAAAACAAATTGAATTTTTACTTTTCATTTGGATACATATTTCTGAAAACTTATTTTTGACTTTTATATCATATCATTAAACATTTTAGCATCTTCTGTATTAGTGTATTTTATTATATTTCAATATCAATTGCTAATATGTTTTATTTGATTTATTTGTCTGGTTTCTGCTTCTGACAATAACAGATTAAGATTCAAATCTAATAATACAAAAATCAGCTTTTTTATTTTTAAGGTGGCTAAACAGTTGACATACTCTCTGGGTCTTTGGTGGGATATACATGTTCAGAGCAGAAGGGAAGGGAAAGGACACAGCAGATGTCCCCTTTAGAGGCCCTGGGTCTGGGATGAAGTGCAGTTGCAGCCACGAGCAAGGAGGCAGGAGTAACAGTGGACCAGTGGGCTGGGGAGAACCTTCACACTGAAGGTCAGAGACGATGGCGTCTCAAGAGCGATGGAATCACAATCACAGAGAAAAACGATCCAGGGAGGAGACATCCAAACACTGCCTCATAAAATTCCTGACCATCCTGTGTGAAGTGTGAATATTCTTGAAACTGTGAACAGAGCTGCCACACAATCATAAAAGTTTGTACGTCAGTTCAGAAAAGACAAATATGAAAGAGAGAGAGAGAGAGAGAGAGAGAGAGACTGGGAAAAAAATCAGTATATCCACATTTTTTATTACTCATAGTGCCCAGGATACAGAAACTTATCCAATATAGCCAATGAAAAAATAATCATTAAAGTGGAACACATTCTCAAGAGAAAAGAAATTCAACTGAAATCAAACATGCCCTTTTTGTAATTAATGGTTTTAAAGGTACTATGGTAACTATTCTCACTAAAACCAATATATTCATAATGATGGAAAAGATAGGAAGTAACAGGAAAGTAATAGATATAATAAAATAAGTCAAATGAAGATAGGTTGTAGGCTTGAAAATGCAGATTTTGTAATAAAAATATTTTAACAGATTAAAATAGTATGTAGTAAATTATCTAACCACAATTGGTTTAAATTAAAAGTCAGTAACAGAGTAAAGAGAACACCGAATGTTTAGAAATTATAACTCTCACTTCAATGGGTCAAAGAAGAAAGGAAAAGAGGAATTAGAAAATATTTGAAGCCAAATGATAAAATAAAAGCATATCAAAATTGGAGGGACCTAAGAAGGAATGTTATAGACATATTAAAAAAAATCTTTTCTTTAAAAAGTCAGTGGGGGCAGGGGTGGGGCTCAGTGGTGGAGCTCTTGCCTAATGTGCAGGAGGCCCTGGGTTGGATCTTGTTGTTTTTTTTAAGAAAACATTATGTTGGTCATAGAAGTAAGCCAATAATATTTGTTGAAAGTGGCCTATTTATTTCTATGCTTCTGTATCCCTTCCTGACTTTTTCTATAGAAAGTGCTTTATAAGATATAAAATTTGCCAATATTTTCTGGAATTATGGGTTGTCTTTCTACTTTTTGATGGAAAGAGTAGCACTAATGTTTTCAATTTGCTAGAGTCCATTAAATTGTCAATTTTGCTTTTTGTGTCATATCGAAGAAATCATTGCCTAACTTAAGCTCATACTGATTTATTCCTAACTTTCTCCTAAGAGTTTTATAGTTTTAGTTCTTACATTTAGTTCTATAATCTACTATGAGTTAATATTTGTGTAGAGTGTAAGGAAGGAGTCAAACTTCATTATTTTGCACTTAGGTATTCAGATTATCAATATCATTTATTGAAAAGGCTATTCTTCCCATACTAAGTTGTCTTGGCAAAATGGCATAAAATCAATTGACCATCAATTCTAAGTTTTGGATTTTCTTTCTTTTTTCCCTAGACTCTCAAATCTATTCCAATGACTTATGTTTATCCATATGTCAGTACCACATTGTCCTGATTACTTGCTTGGCAAGAAATGTTTACATCATGTGATAATGAACTATCTCACTTTACTCTTCTGAAAGGATAACACATAACTTGTACATCATCAGTCTTTTTTGCGAAACGAAGTCAGGTAGTTCTAGGTAGTCTGACCAGGGTATCTTTGGGCCGTCAGATTCCGCCCACGTTTTGCTGAGCAAGTCCTAAACAGCGGCTTGCAATAGGAGACAAGCTGCTGGTGGCAGTATTCTTTCTGTCCTCAGGTGAACTACAGAATCTAAGGTCTTTTTCTTTCATTTTTTTTAATTGTTTGAGTTTAAGGGTTGGGGAGGGAGGAAGTGTGGAAAAGAAAAGTAACATAACAACTCAAGTGTTAAAAGCCTTTTTTAAATGATTTTCTTGCAATGTGTTGGTCAGGGTTCGATATCAAGGTAATGCTGACCTCTTAACCTGAGTGGTGGAATGTTCCATATTCTGCTGTCTTCTAGAATGTTCCATATTCTGCTATCTTCTAGAAGGCATTATGTAGAATTGGTATCATTTCTTCCTTCCTGTTTCATAGATTTCAGTAATGAAACCATCCTGTCCTCGATTCTCCTGTGTTGCAGAATTCTCAACTATGAACCTCAAATTGGGTAGGTTCTACCATGGGATTGGGCAAAGAGTTGTTAGAAATATTTTCTTTTTTTTTTTTTTTCGGTACCGGGGATTGAACCCAGGGGCATGCGTTCTACCCCGGAGCTACACCCCCCGGCCCTATTTTTTATCCTTTATTTTGAAACCGGGTCTCACGAAGTTGCAGAGGGCCTCACTAATTAGCTGAGGCTGGACGCGAACCCAGATCCTCCGATCTCAGCCTCCCAAAATACTGGGATTACAAGAGTGCGCCACCACACCCGTCTAGAAATAATTTCTTCTTCCTCTTTTGAAGTCTATGGGGAGGATAGTGAAATCTTCTCTTTGATCCTTTGTACACGCCTGTCTCTCACTTTTGGGCCTGGCACTATGCTTTGAAATTTCAATTTCTTAATTTTATTTTATTTTATTTATTTGAGAACAACAATTATACATAATACTGGGATTCGTTGTTATACATCCACGAACATGGCATAGTTTGGTCAATTTGTAATGTCGATTTCTTGATGGATCTAAGAAGAGTTGTTGATTTCAGTCTGTTTAGCTTTTTTTCTTGTTATAAAGATGGGAGTGAAGACTTCTAAACTCTTCACATAGCAATCTGAAATCAGTCCTCTATTTTAAGGAAAAAAAAGTTACTCGTGTTGGAGTGATGAAATGTTGTGAGTTCTTTCAATATTGGCTATTTTACAAGTGAATCATACAGGCAAGTGGTCAGAAGTAGTATATCTAAGCCCACTAGGAGAATCTCTTGCTATCTAGAAAGTTCCATAATGTCCAGTGTCCACATGCACATGAAGACAATAAAGATCATCCACCGCCGATTGCTCAGAATTAATGCTTGATCATTCTACAAAAATGATGTGTCCTCATGTTCTTTACATGAAAATCCAACTTCTTTGCTCCTCTGGGGTCTGCGTGCCATATATAACCACAGAGGACCCATACCCTGGGTGTGTATTCATTTTCATTAAGATGTTCTCTTGAGCCCTCACATAGACCCATGCTGAAGGTCCAGCTGGTATCTGTGGAACCCAAAGTGACTGATTTAACTTTTTTCCTGAACCTGGTTTGACTCTTGTTTTAATTCACAGGACTTCCTGATATACTGAGGTTCATCCTTACAAATGACTTTTACATTTGTCTAAACTAGAGTTTGTTTCTGGTTGTTTTATCCTTTTATTTAGAGGAATGTTTAAGAAAGAGACAAAAGTCCTCTTTCTGTAAAATTCTACACCAAAAATACATGTTATTTTTAGTTTAGATCCAGAAGTATTGAAATTCCTAATACTGCAGTGTCTCTTTATTAAATAGATAGTACTATATTGTGCATTATGATGAACTTATGTTGATAGGACCACAAAAGGTTAACCCAGACATCTGCGTGTAGGAAGTAAACTACCAGCTCAAACTTGCATAGCTTTGAGCCAAGAATCTGAAATTAGAGAAGTTCTTTTAAGATGTGATGGTAACTATCTCTAGTCCAAAGGGAAAAGAGAAATAAATCTGTGATTTCTAAAATAAAAGATAACTGAGATTTGATTCAAAATATATACTCCACAAGATCGACTTAAAATATGTATTTAATTCCTTTTATAATCTTCAGAAAAGCATAAACTCTTTTTTGAAAGTTCCAGTACCTTTTACCTGTGTTTGAAAAAACTTAAAGGAGGCAGAATTTTGACCTTGATTTTGACCTTAATATGATTAACATATCATGCACCTTTGAGAGTCAAATGTGATGTCAGTGACAAATTATGGAAGATGTAATTGTGTCTTGGAATAAAGGTCATGGCCGTGTAATCAGTGACTTCCTTCTCCCCACACCTAACCTGAGAGCTACACCTTACAGCATGGAACAGCAGAAATGTGAATTCAGACAACCCACGCAGCTTCCCAAACTGAGAAGAAGTTGCAAGGAAGAAAATCGTTATAATGCTTTGCAAAACATAATTCACAACCCATTTTTGTTAGTATCACATGGATGCTTTAAAAAGTGCACAGTCCTACATCCCATTTTAGATAAACTATATGGAAATCTTTGCTCTTGGGGTCCAAGAATCTACATTTTAAAAGAGTTGCAATTTGAAATGTTTGCTGCTCTCTCTCTCTCTCTTTTTTCTTTTTTCTTTTCTTTCTTTCTTTTTTGTATGAGATTGAACCCAGGGGCATTCTACCTCTGAGCTACACTCCTAGCCCTTTTCATTTTTTCTTTTGAAACAGGGTCTTGATAAGTTTCTGAGGCTGGCTGCAAACCTGTGATCCTCCTGACTCAGCCTCCCAAGTACTGGGATTACAGGAGTGTGTCACCACACACCGCTCCCTTTGCTCTTAAGAAAAAACAGGTCAGGGATTATATAGCAATATCCTTTCTTAGATGACGAGGGTTGCTTTTTCCTGGAGTATTGCTGTATACTATGTGCTGATGAAATTTACATATTCTGATATTTCAGAATATTAAGTGAGTTTCATTCATTTATGTTTTTATCGTTTTATTTTACTAACTCCTTTTACTGCTAACTTTTAACGATGGGGCCCTTATAATGAGGTAGTATATTTTTGCACTACCTCTTTGCTTAGGGAAATCATCTTTATGATATTCAAAAAAATTTTATGAATTATTGTGAACAATTTGAGAAAAATTTACAGAAGGCTGATAAATGTAATTGTAGTTCTCTTTCAGCCCTTCTAGAAAAGCTTTTCTACATGTGTGAAAAAAATCTACGTTTCTCAACCAAAATAGAGGCTTTCAATATAATTAATAAGCTGAAACTACAAACTTAGCTTTCTGGTTTAGATATGTTGTAGTTCTTAAATTCATATATTACTATCTTTGTTAGGGGTTGGACATAATCTCTCAAATAATCGTGGCATCATACTGAATGTTTGAATATTAAATATGTGTTTGAGGGCCAGGCATGGTGGCTCACGCTTATAATCCCAGTACTTGAGAGGCTGAGACAAGAGGATCGCAGGTTCGCAGCCAGCCTCAGCAACTTAGCAGGGCCCTCCGCAATTTAGTGAGACCTTGTTTCAAAATAAAAAAAATAAGCAGGGCGTGGTGGCGCACGCTTGTAATCCCAGTACTTGGGAGGCTGAGATAGGAGGAACACAGGTTCAGGCCAGCCTCAGCTACTTAGTGAGGCCCTCTGCAACTTAGTGAGACCCTGTTTCAAAATAAAAAATAAAATAGAGGGCTGGAGGTGTAGCTTGGAGGTAGAGTGCCCCTAGGTTCGATCCCCTGTACTGCAATAAATAAATAAATTAATTAATTAATTAATTAAAAATGTGTATGAGGGATGGAGAGGAGATTTGTTTAGCGAGAAAGAAACAGTATGATTCCATTATCACTTGATACACTCAGATGTACTTTTATGAGAAAGATTCAAGCTAACAGATATTTCAGATAATTATTTTTGTCTTATGACACTGGGCCATGTCTATTTTCACTCTC
>PVJS01016791.1:0-37031 GCA_004027185.1 Glis glis
CTCTCTCTCCTTAGTGAGGCCCTCCGCAACTTCGTGAGACCCGTTTTCAAAATAAAGTATAAAAAATAGGGCCGGGGGTGTAGCGCGGAGGTAGAACACCCCTGCGTTCCATCCCCGGTACCGCAAAAAAAAAAAAAAGTGAAAGGTTGGATTTTTTTCTCATATGTGGAAGCTAGGGAGAAATTGGGACACAGGAGGGACTCCAGACAAAGGAGGAGAAACCCTATCGGAGTGACGGAGGGGGCCTATGGAGAGGGGCAGGAGAGGGGAGGGAGACGCGATGAGGGAAACACTTCAATGGATGTGATGTACGTACACAAACTTATCAATGCCAGTCTCGGTGGTGTGCACGGGAAGGGAGAGGGAGCGGGTGGGATCCAGGGGTGGGGAAGGCTCCCCGAGTGCTGTGTGCATGGATGTCTCTATCACTCTGGACTTCATCATAATGCATGATTACAATGCACCAATAAAAAAATTGAAAAATAAAAATAAAAGCACACATAGAAATGAACAATCGGGATATGAGCAAACACTCAGCCTGGTCACAGTTGGCTGTGCAGTTTTCTCTGCTTCTTCTTTTAGGAATCACCCTGTCCTGTCATGCAGAGAGCAGGTAGGCCCAGCTGTGTCCAGCAAGAGCCAGCCTGGTGGGGAGGAGGTGTGTGTTAGCTGTGTGACTTTCTGTAAGCTTCCTAACCTCTCTGGGCTTCTGTTTCCTCATCTGTAGAATGTGGCTGATGACCAGAGCTACTCCATAAAGTAGTTGTGAAGGATTGAGTCGTCCTTTGTAAAAACGCCTGTGATGGAAGCTCTCAAATGCAAGGCATTGTCACAGTGACACTAGGAAATGGAAGCTGTCGCTTGCTTTTCTCAGAGCCCTCTCCCCAGGGATCTCTGCCAGAGCATCCGGCCTCTCCCGTTTTCAGGGCCCGCCTCTGGGGGGAGCTGTGTGCTCTTCCAGGGGCCGGACCTGCAGGTGTCCCAGTGCTCAGTCACCCAGCCCAGGGCCCCAAGCTCCTGGCCTGCCCTCCCCTCCCCAACTGCCCTCTCCTCCGTGGGCACCTGGGCAAGGTGGAGTGTGGGCGCCTGTTGCTGCAGGGCAGGAGGTGTGAGCTCAGAGACTGTGTCCAGCCTGACACTGCCCTTCCCAGCCCAGAGGAGCCTGGTGGCTGCAGCCCGGCTGGTTTGACCCTGTTCTCAGTCTTTCCCTGTCTGCAGGACAGCAGCCCTTTGCTCAGACAAACCAAACCCAGAGCCCCAAACCACCCTGTCTGGCTGGGTGCTTCTCCCCATCACGGCCCAGCGGCAAAGGGGGGCTGGATGCTGCTGGGGGTGCCGGCAGGCAGAGGGTGCCGGCAGGCGGAGGGTGGTGGAAGAGGGCTTTGAGGGAGCGCGCCTGGGCTCCAATCTTCATCCTCTCCTGGCTTCCCGCTCTCATCTGGGGTCCCACTTTGACCCTCTGAGTCTCTCGCCCCTCTGGTGTGAGGTGCAGTCCCAGTAGCCCCACATAGAAAGGGCTGGCTCTAAGGAGGGGGGCTCTTCACCTTGGGAATGGAGCCCATGGTTTTTTTGTTTGTTTTTGGTGGATCTGGGGATTGAACCTAGGGGCATTCTACCTCTGAGCTACAACCCCAGCCCTATTTTATTTTTTAAAATTTGGAAACAGGGTCTCACTAGGTTGATGAGAGTCTCACTACTTGCTGAGACTGTCCTCAAACCTGTGATCCTCCTGTCTCAGCCTCCCAAGTACTGGGGTTACAAGCATGCGCCACCACGCCCCGCTTGGAGCCCGTGGTCCCTAGAGCACAGGCTCAGTGTCTGTCCCCACGCAGTGACCAGGAGCATGGGGCCCACATTTCCTTGGCAGCTTCCCGACCCCACAGGCCCCACTGTTCCCCTCCATCCAGCTGGGCTCCTGTGGGGGGCAGGAGGCACTGGAGAGAGGGAGCTGCCCTGAGTAAATAATGCAGAGCGAGCCGCGCTGATTGGCTTTGGGGAGGCGGACACTCTGTCTACATAAATGGCAATCGCATCCTCTGTGCCTTTTAACTGTCACCAAGGAGGAGGGAGAGAGCGGACAGCGGAGGCGACTCGCAGCTGCCTGTGAGTACCGCTCTTTGTCCTCTTTGCTTGGGGCAGACCCCAGCGCCCATCTCATCTCGGGGATGGCTGCAGCCTCGGGGCTTGGGGCGGAGGGTTTGCAGTCAGTTCCCGTATGTGAGTCCCTTCGGTCAGGAGGAAGGACAGGCTGCCTGCAGAGACAGCTGGGCATTCAGTGCACAGGTGGTGAGATGCTCTAGGAACTTTTTGAGAAATTAGGTACCAGCCTGGGTCAGCCCGATTTTTTGAGTCATCGCTAAGCAACAAGTCCAGCAAAGAATTAGGAACTTCTAATATGGGTTTTTTTTTTTAGCCCGCATTCTTTAAGCCACCATAGCAACATAAAAAAGCGAGTGGAAATTGATTTCCAGGCTGCCCGAGAGGCGGTGGGATCGGTGGGGAAGGAGGAGACTGCGGGGTCCACAGACCCAATGCGCTCTGCAGGTGGAGAGCGGCCGGCACCCTCCTGCAAGGGCTCTAGTAAAAACCACTTTTGATTTTATAAAGAGCTGGGCATACAGTAGGTACTCCATAATTGGAATCTCTATTAGGAATAAGTAAGTAAACCATAAGGGGAAAGTACCTGCTCAGGAGATGAATATGCCGCAGAGTGGCCCACCGCGCAGCCCTCAAAGCTGTGTACCCCGCTTTCCAAGGGCAATTCCGGCAGGCAACCTGGGTTTCCCCCTTATTCATCATTCTCTCTCAAAGGCTTCCAGAGCTCTGCTCCCTACAGATGGCTCTTCATTCAAATGAGTGGCGCCTCCCACCAGAAAAGAACTGGGGCCATGGTGACAGATGCAGGGTAGGAGCTGGCCCTCTTCGCAGTGGTCAGGGTGCCACAGAGAGGCAGACCCTTTGTTTAGGATCACCCCAGGCTCCAGCTGGTGGTCTTTGGGGTCCAAGGCAAGGACCCAGCATGCGGAGGGGTGTCTGGATGTTTCTGAAGGGGACAAAATCATGTCATCCACCACAGCCTCCCTTCTTGTCTCCCGTGTGCACAGTGGATGGGCTAATGTTAATGTTCAGTGTTAATGAAATAACTGGAATAAAACGGTCCTTTCAAGCCTCCATGCATTCACAGAAAGGGCTGGAACATTTGTTTTCTCCTCTGAGATGTCAATTAATCTGAAGGTTTTATCCTGTGCTCTCAGAAACTCAATCTGTGTCTGGTGGAAAGTTTGGGGGAATGGCTCTGGGAAAATGAGGGTCCTGGATATTTTGGAAGAGTGGTCCTGGTGTTTTTCTTGGAGCTTGTAAGCATTTCTGGAGAAGGACCTTTGGGGCACAAACGCACCTTGTAGGGATATGGAACAACACTGATGTGCGGGCTCCTAGGAAAGGTAAAATCCCGCTGTGTTCTGAGTGGCTGCTGAGGGTCTCCAGGCGAGAGAAAATGGCTCATCTTCCAGGTTGGACAGCCATGTGTAAAACCACTTTTTAGCTGCGTGGGGCCTGGAAAAGCCTCCTGCGTCTATTTCATCTCTGAGAAAGGGTTAGCTCTGCCTTGCAGAGCTGATATACGGATTGGGAGAAGTTAGGTGAAGTGCTTTCGCTGAGCTCTGTATACAGGAACGAACCAACACGTATCGTTTGGGAGGAGGTGGGACAGGCATTTCTCTCAAGCCTCGAAGGGTAGCAGAGTTGGCTCAGCCTTTGCTTCCACTGGGATCAGCCCAGGTGGGTGGTGGCAGATGTGAGGCTCAGCCCTCAAACCTGAAACCAGGTTCTCCTGTGTGTGGTGAGCAGGCAGGAGTCCTGAAACTGCAGACGCCGCCTCCCCAGCCCAGGTGGGAAGCTGCTGGGGTTTGGGGTCCAGCTGTGACTCTCAGGCTATGGTGATGGTGCAGGATGCCCAGGCCACAGGTGCACTGGGAAGAGGCTGGCTTTGGAATGAGAAAGCGCGGCTTCCTCTCATGCACTTGCTGGTAGACAGCGATGCTAATACGTACCTTGTGGGGTTGTTGAGAGTGTTAAATGAGATCAGACACACCGCACGTGTAGTTGAAGGTTAGACAGTACTGCTTTGTTTGATTTCTTGGACACTAGAAGGTAGCAACCAAATGTCAATGTATTCTGGGGCTTGACTTGGAGGCACCGCAAATGCAGGCTTCTTAGCAACACCGGCGACTGGCCAGCAACTGCAGTATAAGAGATAATGAAGAGTTCACCATGAATTAGGAAGTCAATATTTACCACTGACCTGGTTCATAAGAGAGAGAGAGAGAGAGAGAGAGAGAGAGAGAGACTCCCCAAAGAGTTTGTCAAAGCATACCAAATAGACCCACAGTGCCAGGTGTCCAGTGTTTGTAAGAGATGATAAACCAATATACGCCATGGTCACAGGATGTTGTTACTATTATGAAAAGGAGCAGCCAGCTAGACAATAATTTGAACAGTCCCGAGCCTATAGAAGGCAGATGGCCATGATCTTTCATAAACTCATAATGCGACTTCAAAAGCGTAGCTGATGTGTATAGGGAGGAGGAGAGAGCAGGGTGGGGCCTGGGAGGATACCCCAAAGGCCGTGTGCATGTGTGCTTCTATCACTCTGGACCTCATTACGATGTATAATTACGATGCACCAATGAAAGTATATTAAAATACTTTAAAAAAAGAGAGATGGTCGCCGGGCGTGGTGGCGCACGCTTGTAATCCCAGTACTTTGGGAGGCAGAGACTGGAGGATCAGGGTTCACCACCAGCCTCAGCACTCTCTCTCTCTCTCTCTCTACCTAGTGAGGCCCTCCGCAACTTCGTTAGACCCGGTTTCAAAATAAAGTATAAAAAAAATAGGGCCAGGGGTGTAACTCGGAGGTAAAAAGCCCCTGGGCTCAATCCCCAGTACTGCAAAAAAAAAAAAAAAGGGAGAGAGATGGTCAACCATGTGTAGGCTATTTGGATTCCAATTCGAACAAACAAAATTTATGGGACAATTGGAAATTTTATTACTGACTGGATATTTGATGGTTGAAGGAATTACTGTTTTTAGTATACTGATAATATTGTGCTTATGTTAAAAAAGAAATCCATATGTTTTAGAAATACATAATCAAATATATACAAATAAAGTAGTATGATACCTGAAATTCAATTCAAAATAGTACAAGAGGAGGAGGTATGTTGGGCATTAATGGGTCAGGTTTAGACATGGGTTAACGGTTGTCAGAGGTGGTAATGGGGTTAGTTATTATGTCTATTTATGTCTATGTTTGAAATAATTCATAATGTAGAACAAAAGATAAAAAGGCATAACTGAAAAAGGAAAGAATTGAGAAAAATAAAAGAAAAAACATGTTGTTTTTTTTTGGGTGGTACCTGGAATTGAACCCAGGGTCATTCTACCTCCGGGTTACACCCCCAGCCCTATTTTTTATTATTTTGAAATGGGGTCTCACTAAGTTGTGGAGGGCCTCACTAAGTAGCTGAGGCTAGCCGTGAACCCGGATCCTCTGGTCTAAGTCTCCCAAGTCCTGGGGTTACAAGTGTGCACCACCACACCCAGCCAAGAAAAAACATGTTTAAGGAGAAGGGAGAAAACGTTCCATTTCAGAAAAGTTTCTCCTGGCATAACATGGAAATAAAATGGGAACAAAGGAGAAAAGTTTACTAAGATTGCTAGGTGGTTCTTATCCAAACTTTTAAAAATAGCAAACGTGAATGAAAGTGATTCGATTTGAATGATTTTAAATGTCATTGGTTAGCGTTTGAAATTTAAAATTTGAATAGATAAGAGAAGCTCACAGAGATGGGCGCTCGTGCTGACCATATCTGTAGCATTCCAGTTGTTCTGGAAAGAAATTGGCCTCATGCAGACAACCCAGCAACCCCCTCCTCTTCAGAGCCTCGGGGGCTAACATCCTTGAGGCTGAATCACTGGGTGTCACAGTGCTGCCCAGGGCTCTCTTCTTGACCTCAGTGATTCTGTTTGTAACCCTGGGGTGCACGGGGGTCACGGTAATACTGAGAGATTCCTGCCCAGTAACTGTAAGAGGGGCGGATTGATCAGTGTGAGAGGTTTGTGTAATGACTCATCTTGTAATTAGGCATACAGGGACAAGGATTCCCCAATACCACACACATTCTTGTTGTAACTATTTGAATTGTCCAGGGTCAGGACTAAGTTGAAACTAAGCTGAAATAGTATCAGCATCTGAACATTATTTTTTTTTCTCAAAATCGCTTAAGTTATGGGTTTTTCCAGTCATCTTCAACTTAGGTCACAATACACGGTTGTGATTGGGAATCGTATTTTCTCATGGGAGTGAAACTAAAACTCATCCCCTAACTTCTGTATGGCTCCATACCATAGAGAATTGTTGGCCAAGAAATTACCTAGATGGGGCATTGCTTACTAAATAGGGAACGAATAAGAAACAGGGGCCCAAGTGCCTTTCTCTGTCACATCCCCAGAGGAGCCAGGCTTCCCCTAGACTTTGATCTTTGTTGATTGTGGCAAGTTCCTCCTGTTTGTCTCTTGCTTCTGTGGCTGCTCCTATCACAGCCAAATGATCTGACTGGCTAGGAACAGACTTCTCTCTTGCTTGCTTTTATAACACTAGTAATAACGAACACTCGCACAGATAGGTTTAGAAACCAAAGTGCCTTCCGCCTGCGTCTTTGCCTTGTCCCATCTTACAAGTGAGGAAACGGAGACTCAGAGAGGGCAAGACATTGGCCTGCAGTAGCATCGCCTCCTGCAGCAGAGCCAGGCTCAAGCTGGTTTCCGCTTTCCCCCAATCCCCTGCTGTTTCTACTTCCCAAGGCTGGTAAGAGGGAGAATGCCATCTCTCAGAAGCGCAGCACTGAAGAAAAACACGGTCAAGTGCAGCTCCCCGGCTTGAGGCGGGAATACTGTAATCCAGACAGTGCTGGCCGGAGAGGAGGAGGCTGCCTTGCAGGATTGCCTCTCTAGCATTTTTTTTTTTTTTTGGTACTGGGGATTGAACCCAGAGACATTCTACCTCCAAGCTACACACCCCAATTTTATTTCTTATTTGGAAACAGGGTCTCGCTCGGTTGCTGGGAGCCTCGCTAAGTTGCCGAGGCTGGCTTTGAACCTGCGATCCTCCTGTCTCAGCCTCCCAAGTACTGGGATTACAAGCATGCGCCACCACGCCCAGCTAGGATCACCTCTCTAGACAGTGAACCTGTGTGCAGTGGAAGGTGGAAGACCGTGCTGTGAGCACTGGCTACACAAGTCACCTTGTATTCTCATCACAACTCTACGGTGCCTGGTACTGTGGGCATTTTACAGATTGGAAATGGAGGCTCAAAGAACTGAATGTCTTCCCCCCCCCCCCGACTTCATATGTTGAAATTTCCCCCTACAAAATGATGGTAAGAGATGGGCCCTAGGGGAGGTGCTACAGTCACGAGGGTGGAGCCCGTAAGAAGGGATTAGCACCCAAAGTGAGCCCTTGTCCCAGTGAGAAGTATGCAGCCCAGAAAGGGGACCTCACAAGGAACTGGTCATTATCTCAGACTTCAAGATTCTAGGACTTATCAAAATAAATATCTGCTGTGTAGAAGCCACGCTGTCTACTGTGTTTTGTATAGCAGCCTGAATGACTGAACAAGAAGCTTGGAGAGCCCAGCTGGCTTGGCCACCGTCCCACCTCCAGCAAGGAGCTGTCCAAGCCTGTGCCCTTCCTCTTAGGAACCCAGGCACCCCGGAAGCTGCCATCCCCCGGGTGACCACTAGGAGGCCCTCGGGAAATCATTGAGTGCTTGTGGCTCAAAGGGGTGGCTGGATTTTCATTTTTCTCAGTCTGAAGTAGCTTTAGGCCTGCTTTTTCAGGGTTTGTCAACCCACAGGCATTTGCCAAGTGTGTTAGGGATGCTCCCTTTCTGTGTTGGAGTCCGGTGCCTTCCCTCAGAGCCTCTGGGGTTCAGAGCGCCCCAGTTCAGCGGTGGCCTGGGGTTCAGCTGGCTTCGGGGTCTTGGCCAGGTGCTCAGCCTCTCTGGCCCCAGCCTTCTCATCTGCTGAAGGGGATAAGAGAGTCCTGATAAGGTTTTCATGAAGATTAAATCAGAGAATGCATGCAAAGACTTAACATAGTGCCTGACACATGTAAATTTTTATTAATGTTAACCGTTTTCTAAACCAATGAGCGTCCTTATTTAAAGAACAAACTTAAGTCAGGCATGATGGCTCACGTTTGTAATCCCAGTACTTGGGAGGCTGAGACCGGAGGATCCAGGTTCGCAGCCAGTCTCAGCTATTTAGTGAGGCCCTCCGTGACTTAATGACACCCTGTTTCAAAATAAAGAATAAAAATTAGGGCTGGGGGTATAGCTCAGAGGCAGAATGCCCTAGGTTCAACCTCCAGTACTGCAAAAAAAAAAAAAGAAAGAACAAATTTATATAAGAAAATTCGAATGAATACAAGAAAGTGGTAGGCACGTGCGTGTGCACGTGAGTGGCATGTGGTACACTGGTTTAATTATTTGAACTGTAACAGAAGCACATTGGCATAGAGGATAAAGGAAGCTGCGGGTTCTGTCTTGGCTGGCTACCAGTTTGCCTTCGGGGCTCCGATTCATCCCTTTAAAATGCAGATAATAGCAGTGCCTACGGAAGACAGTATTAAATGGGTTAACGCCATCACCTGTCTGATCTCTGCCTACAGATCCATTCCCCTCTCTGTCCTTCTGACTCCACGGACTGTTTCTCAGGTTCCAGGACTAATGGTTTCAGGGAAAGCTTTGCCGATAAAGTGACCCCTTTACATGATGGCCTGGCTCTGGCTCCAGGAGCACAGCTGGCTGGCTGCCTTGGTCTGGGGTGGAGTAGGCACAGAGGCTCACAGAGGTTCGCTACCCTTCCTGTTGAATTTAGGCATGAAAACAGATCGGAGAGCTCAGGTCTTGCTCCTGTTCCCGGCCTCTGACTCTGTGCGTGGGTGCTGGGACTGGATTCAAGCCTGGTTAGCACCAATTGGTTAGTGCCATCTATGTCTCAAAGACACAACAAGAACCAGGGTTTCTGAACAGGGAATTTCTATTCAGTAAACAGGTGAGTAGGTGAACCAAAAAAAAAAAGAGAGAGAGAGAGAGAGAGAGAGAGAGAGAGAAATGAGGAGAAAATAGTGTTTCTTGGAGGAAGAGGAGGGCAGGAGCCCCCAAGGCCTGAATATGAAGTGCCTCTGTTCAGGTCACGCTTTTCATTTTGTTTTTTACTAGCTAGATCAGGTTTTATAAAAATTGAGCAGCAAGTACAGAGTTTCTGTATTTCCCCATTTCCTCTGCATAGTATTCCCAGTACCAGCCAAAGCTGTCTCTGTGCAAGGACCGTCTTCAGGCAGGTCGCGCACAGCCTCATCCAACCTTGTTTGTTTGTTCTCAGGCAATGTGTCAGCGAGCCTTTCTTCTGATTATTAGAAAACACTCATGGCTTGAAACTTCCTCAAGGTCTTGTGTGGAAACATTTCTCCTATTGGGTTTAATTATGCTCTTTGAGTCCACAGAGAACATGTTCAGCAAGAAACCAGTCAATTGAGGGGAAAATCAGCCAAATTAGATTTCTACATATATGCTTGAGGGAAAAAAGAGACAGGGCCTCACAATCCCAGAGGGACCAGTGTATTTTGAATCATAAATTATGGGGTTTTTTTTCTTTTTCTGAAATAGTAGAAAAAATGTTAACGGTATTCTTTTTGTCAAGATAGGAAATGAAAGTCTAGTGAGATTAAGCAAAGTCTCCAGTTTCCTGAGGTTTGAAGTGAGCCCCACCCTACACACGGTAACAGGTGGGACTGTGGACAGACAGATCCCTGTGGGGCTGTCCTATCCTCAGCACCCAGAGAGAGCCTCACTCCTGTCCCCAGTGGTGGTGCTCAGAGGTCCTGTGTGAGTTTCGGGTTTGTAATTACCAGCAACAGAGCTGCACCCAGGTCTCATGGAGGCGGAATTCCCACCCCTCCCTCCATGGCCCAGAAAAACATCCTCTAGGGGCCTAGGTTGGATTCTGGGCCAATGGCTGTGGCAGAGGAGTCTAAGGAATAAAATCCTCGTGCCAAAGATTGGAGGTCAGGGACTTGGGGTAGGGGAAACAGCCAGGGTTCCGTGGTGGGAGGGGGCTGTGGTGCCCAAGCCATTATTGTTTCTGTGACTCTTTGTCAAGGTAGAGATGTGATCGGCTGCTGGTTTGGATTGTCTAAAAGATAGAGAGTGGGTGACAATATAGTATAAAACCAGAAATCAATGATCGAGACGACCAACTATTATGCATTCATCATTAAGCAAACATCCAAAGTGCTTCCAGTGCTCTGGGGCCTGCGATTGGCCCTGAGAATATAAAAAGAGAAGAGCCGAGGACCCCGCCTGGGGAGTTCCACAGTTAGCAAATAATATCAATGGCATAATAAATTGCAAAAATAAATAAATAAATATCCTCAGGATTGAGGGTTGATCCGGAGTTCAGATCTTCCTGAAGCATGAGTTTGGATAACTGTGGTCTATCACTAACGTAACAGCCAGAAATCCAGGAAGGAGACCACTCACCATGCAGGCACAGCGCACGGCAGGGGCTGCGTGTAAAACACCCTGGGGTGCAGCTGCTGCTGAGACGCACATCGGACTGTGTCAACAGAAGCTCTTTCAAGGGCCTGGAGAGGCCTAAGCCCTCGCCGTATCATAGTCTACATCTTCCAGCTAATATTTGCCCAGCGTGGGGGCATGAAATATCAAACGGCTCCAAAATGAGCATAAGATTCTCTGTGGCTTTACACTAAGAGCCTTCTGAAAAGGTCTTGGTGGGAAATCGTCTGCAAATAAACCACAGAGAATGATTTGAGAAGAGTAACCGGGTCTCATCCTACGGTCTGACTGGAAATATTTCTTTTGGCGGCAGTTGGGATGTGTTTGTTCGTTTGTTTCTTAAAGCACCGTGTTTGGGCTGTTACCGTTTCGTTCCTATTAGAACAAGGCGACTGGTGCTCCGAGAAGTCAAACGTCTTTCTTAACTTTGCTAGTCTCCTTATTCTCAGTCTTTAGCTTACTGGACTGTGTGTGTTTCTCCTGGGTAGGGCAAATTGAGACTGCTAGAATATTTATTTTAAAAGGCAATTCTTTTTTTTTTTTTGCGGTACCGGAGATTGAACCCAGGGGCATTCTACCTCCAAGCTACACCCCCAGCCCTCTTTTTTTTTATTCTTTATTTGGAAACAGGGTCTCACTAAGTTGCAGAGGCCCTCACGAAGTAGCTGAGGCTGGCCGAGAACTGATCCTCCAGTCTCAGCTTCCCAAGTACTGGGATTACAAGCGTGTGCCACCATGCCTGGCTGTTAAAAGGCAATTCTAATAGTCACACACAAGGTCCAAATCATAAAGAAAAGATTAAAAGATTTTTCCACATCTAAGTTATAATTCTTAGAGGTAAGAATAAAATCATAAACAAAATGAGGTAAAATGAAAATGAAAAAAAATGACTACAAAATATGTCACAGCCATAAGGGGGAGGGGTGGAATAATTAATATTAATTATTAATTCTATTAATAATATTAATTATTATTAATATTAAGACTCTTGTGATTTAACAAGAAATAGCTGACACCCCAGTGGAAGGGAATACCATGAATAAACAATTCAGAAAAGAGAAAAATCCAAATGACAAAGAGACATGAGAAAACTGTTCAATCTCATTAGTCAAAGTTAAACAGAATCATAGGACAGGTAAAGCTTAAAATGAACACTCAAATCCGGTGTTGATGTGGCAAAATGAACATTCTTATTCTCTCCCTGATGAGAGTATAATTTGGTGAAACAATGTTCTGGAGAAAATTTTTGCAATATTATTTAAAAACACTTAAAATTCTTATCCCTAAAATAATTTTTCTGAAAGAAATTATAAAGATGTACTTCCTTTTAGGAATTTTTGATGCAAAACAAAGTGTGCAAAAGTGTAAAGAAGAGGTTGTGCTTTTCAATATTATAAAGAAAAGCTAGCCAGTCATGGTGGCACAGGCCTGCAACTCCAGGACACTTGGGAGGCTGAGACAGGGTGATCACAGGTTTGAAGCCTGCCTCAGCAACTTAGTGAGGGCCTCAACAACTTAGAAAGACCCTGTTTCCAAATAAAAAATAAAATAGGGCTGCAGATGTAGCTTGGAGGCAGAATGCCCCTGGGTTCAGTCCCCAGCACCACACACACACACACACACACACACACACACACACACACAAAGCTACTGTAGTGGTCTTCCCCAATCCTTTTCCATAGGGTAAGACCCTTAGTGGTTGCTTGGAACCAAGTACAGAGAGTATACTCTGTATACTATGTTTTTACCTATACATATATATATCTATGATAAGGTTTAGCTTATAAATTAGGCACAGTAAGAGATTAACAATAAGAACTAATAAGAAAATAGAACAATAACAGTATTAATAAAGTAGGAGTTCCTTGAAGCAGGGCATGGTGGCACCCACTTATAATTCTAGTACTTGAGAAGCTGAGACAGGAGGATTGCAAGTTCTCAGCCAGCCTCAGCTACTTAGTGAGGCCCTCCGCAACTTAGTGAGACCCTGTTTCAAAATAAATAATAAAAAATAGGGCTTGGGGTGCAGTTCAGAGGTAGAATGTTCCCTGGATTCAATCCTTAGTATTGCAAAAAAAAGAGTTCCTTGAACACAAGCACTAGTATATCGTGACAGTTGAGCTGTCGGCCAGGATGGCTGCTAATCGACAGCATGGATACATTCCATGGAGGGATGACCCATGTCCTGGGGCAGATGCAGCAGCAAGGTGCAAGATGTCATCATGCTACTCCAAATGGTACACAACTTAAAACTTATGAGTTATTTACTTCTGGACTTTCCCACTTAATATTTTTAGACCAGGGTTGACTATGAGTAACTGAAACCTTGGAAAGCAAAATTGCAGAAAAGAGAGGTCAACTAGAATGGGCATTGAATGAGTGGTTATTTTGTACCACTGTTCTAAGCTGTTCTCAAGTAATTAACTATCACAAAAAAATTCTTCGAGAAAGTACTATATTATCATGATTTTAATTTTCTGTTAACCTGGTAGAGAATTAAGATGGTAGCAGTCTATGCAGATTGTGCATCCTGTAAAGAGGAGAGTCAGGGTCTGACCCTGAGTCCCTCAGCTCTGGATCCTGGAGGGTCAGCCCCTGGGAGCCTCCCATTCTTCCCACAGACATAAATGGAGACTGGCAGTGCTCCATTTGTTCAGCAGCGGAGGTGCTCATGGTGAAAGTAACCCATTCACATGAGGACGCGTCATACAGTCATAAGAAGCCACCGTGCATGGGAAAGCTAATCCCTGGCAAGAGAGTGAGCTCACACCAAGAGCTCGGGTGGGAGGCGCTTTGGTTCAATTTGAGTCACGCCCCTTCCGAATAAGAGTCACGCCCTTTCCGAATATCTCTAATTTGAGGACAAAACCTTGTTTCCCTCTGTGTGCAAACTTTGAAATAAGCAGCATCACTTCAAGTTAAAAATGAATTTTGAAGTCTGCAACCCCCCAGGAATTGTGAACTGGACACTTCCCCCGAGGCCGTGATGTTCTGGCTGCCAAGTGGGGGACTCGCCTCAGCCCTCGGTCTGTGAAGTTCAAAGATGCCAAGTCACTTGGGATGGTCATGGTGGTTTTCACATAAATCATTGCTGCTGTAATTTAGAGTCTATCTTACGCTCCAGTCACGCCGCTCAGACGCCCATTGTTTGAAAAACAGGCACCGGATAATAACTTTAAAAATATTGGATCTAGTAACAGGCATGGAAGTAACCTACTAACTGGTATCCACTGTTCATTTAGCCAAGAACGTTCTGCGGAAGAGCGGCTAGAGGGTGGAGTAGAGGGAAAGCCCCCTGTGCTCTAGCCCGTGGCTGGGGCTGGCCGCAGGCTCTGGGTGAGCTCGCGTAGGTCCTGTGGTCAGTCAGGACTTTGTTCTTCCTCAGAAGTGAGCGCTGTGACCTTCACTGTCAGCTGAGGCGGGAGGCTCGAGGGCAGAGCCGTGTCCATCACATGTTTAGAGAAGCACAGAGGCAGAACTCAGACCTGTGCTTGTCGTGAAAACTGGAAGGGACCGGGAGTGTAAGCATGCACTTCCGGTGCACTCGCCCGGTGTAGGACGTGCAATAAGAGGTGCTGTGCTGCGCCCGGGGAGTAGCTGTGAAGAGTAGAGTCAGCACTAGCTGTGGGATCCACATCCAGGATCCTGCCCCTTATCCAGACCCAGACGGCAAGTGGCCCAGCTCCGGGATCTGGGTGATCTCCAGGGTGCACAGCTCGTTGGCAGGTGGCGCAGCCTGGTTGCTTGGCATTGTCCCCTTCAGTCGAGAGGCTGCGATGATTTTCAGCTGGTCTCTTTTCTCGTCTGTGTAGTTCTCACCATGAACGCGAGTGAGTTCCGCAGGCGGGGGAAAGAGATGGTGGACTATGTGGCCGATTACCTGGAAGGCATCGAGGGACGCCCCGTCTACCCTAACGTGGAGCCTGGCTACCTGCGGCCCCTCATTCCCACTTCTGCCCCCCAGGAGCCAGAGACATTTGAGGACATCATCAGTGACGTTGAGAAGATAATCATGCCAGGGGTAAGTGTACGTCCAAGGTGACAGCTCAGGAGGGCTGGTGCCCACGGAGCACCTGTGGACCCCGGGCAATTCCCACGTGCTGATTCACTGACTCCTCACTACAGTTAGGTTGGAGGAAAACTTCTCCAATTTTTAAATTATAGCTGAAGCTCAGAGAGGGTAGGCAGTCCCCCTGAAGTCACACAGCTAATAAAGGACAGAGCCAAGACTCCATGCTGTGGAATCAATTCAATCCAGTGTAATCAAATGAGCTTTCTCCTGAGGTCCCCTGAGACTCGGTCCCTGCCCCCAGCACTCTAGGACCTAGAGCGGGTTGTCATTTGCTTGTTTTGGAGAAAATAAGCCCCCAGTGGCTGATTGCAAATAGATTTATTGCCCCAAACAAAACAGATTCCCATCATTCTTGTGGCTTGATGGCTGCTCACCTCCCACAGGTGACCCACTGGCACAGCCCCTACTTCTTTGCCTACTTCCCCACGGCCAGCTCCTACCCTGCCATGCTCGCGGACATGCTGTGTGGGGCCATCGGCTGCATCGGCTTCTCCTGGGTGAGTGTCCTGGTGATTCTGGGGGCAGTCTCCATGGGGGAGGTGGTCCCTGTCCCTGCAGAAAAAAATGAGACAGAGAGGGAGAGGGAGGGGGAAGGAGAGAGAGAGAGAGAGAGAGAGAGAGAGAGAGATTGAGAGCTCTTTCTGGAAAGGTCTCAGCAACCCAAAGTCAATTCTGCATGGGGCTGTTTTTATAACTGCTTGGTTTAAATTAAAACCACTGTCTAAGGTTGCAGATTTTCTGCAGCCTGAGGCTGGGAACCTGTATTTTCCCCAAGAGGACCAGAGAATTTCTACCTGCTCTGAAACTTGACAATGCTCTTGCCTGTCTCATCCCATCATCAAGGCCGCAGGGCTGGCCCCTCCCCTGGCTCTCTGAGCCAACACCGGGCCTCAGGAAAGACTCTTCAAAATGCAGAGAGGTCAGAAACGGAGCTGCCTGCTGACTGTCAGGGGCCCAGGGCTCCCCTCACCGTGGGGAGTTCTTGAAAGGCTGGGGTCTGTCTTGGACCTTCTAGGTCCAGAGCATCCACCCTGTCTGTGTCTGGGAGCCAGGTGGACTTGAGGGTGCCATTTGAGGGCCTGGGATATGGAAAGGCGAGGCCGGGTTTTGAATCTGTAGCACCAAGCAGCAGGGCCTGGCCCAGTCGGCTGCTTCAACAGTGTGGCACCTGCTCTTCCTCGGGCCGGGGGTCAGCAGGGTCTGGGTGCGTGGCCGACTGGGAGGGCGGAGGAGGCCCACCTGGCTCCTGGCACCACTGTCTGTGCTGCTCCTCTGTGGGCACCCAGAGCCTCCTTCCTTGTGGGCAGAGGTGGCCTGGGCGCAGCAGTATGACTGTGGTGAGCACATTTTCTTCTAAAGGACTTTTTCTTTCACTAGATGTTGTAGTGAGTTTTGTGTGGCTCTGTTGGCCCTTGCAGGGTGACATGGCATCAAGCTCCAGTTGTGTCTGCTCTTTCTAGGACAGTCTGATTTCCTTGGGGCCTTCCTTGGAGGGGTGGCTCCCTGTGTTGGAGGCAGTATTGCCCGATACCTGCTGTTCCTAGTGAGGGGTGCTGGTTTCTATGCCTGGCTCTAGGTTTAGCTGGGATGGGGTAGAACCCACGAGGATGGAGCGGCCTGACCTACAGGGAGAAGTCCTCTCTTCCTTTTACCTGGCAGACATCATGATGCTGTGCACAGGTAGACACGAGAACACCTTGAGCAATGCATCAGGCCCCCAATGTGGGGCCCGGGGGAAGGTGGAGGCTCAACCCAAGGCCCACCTGGCATCTCCTGTGTAAAAGAAGGGGAGTCCCTAGAGCCAGGTCATCAGGGCTTACAGGACAGACTAGTGGCTTCTCTAGGGATGTCCAGAGGTAAGAGCTGCCTGGTGCCCATCACCTTGACTTCCTTCTATGCTCTCTCCACTCACTGTGACCATGTGCCACCAGTGGGCCTTTGGAGACCCTTCTATAAATCAAGAAATGCACAGTGGGCAGCGAGGCGCCCTGCAGTCAGGTTGGGAAGGAACGAGCGAGCAGTGGTGCCTGCTCGCTTGTTCCTTCCCAGCCATTCCTCTTGCACAAGCTCTGGTCAAGGGGCATGGATCTGGGGCTTTGCTTCTGACATGTGAATCACATCGGAGACTGGGTGATTTTAATCTGCAGTTCAGCAGAAGGTCAGTCCCTGCTGCTGCTCCCCAATTTTGGCAAAAGTTGGGGAGCAAAAGTCTGGCCTTTTGCTCTGGCACCAGCCCCTAGAGAGAATCTGTGGTGTGTATGTGTGTGTGTGTGTGGGGGGGGGTGTGCGCGCGTGCACGCGCAGGAAGGGAATGACATCTCCAGGGACAGTTCATAGTTCACCTCCCGTGACCCTTGTCTGTGATGAAGAGACAACGAGGAGGGTGAGGTCAGCGTGTCACTGGGCTCTGGAGAGGGGAACACGTCACCTCCTGTGCAGCTCCACAAGGCTCCCACGTGAGGGGGACAGGAGGCGTGGCCTCTGTGTCAGGCTGTCCGCGGGGTTTGCTCAGAGCTGTCCCTCGGCCGGCTGTGTGTTAGGACTGGGAGGGACTTGGAACCCTGCTTAAGTGGCGGCTGCTTCCCTGGAACTCTGGGACACGGGAGCACAGTGCTGCCTTTGTCATTTCATGTGGCAATCCCCCCGCCCCCCGAGGGCCAGAGACAGGTCATTTGGGAACAATGGAGTCCGTGGGGTTCTGGATTCTGGAGGCTGGAAGTCCAAGAGCGTGGCGCTGGCATCTGGCCTTGTCGCTGCAAAGCAAACAGGTGGCAAAGCAAGTGAAGATACACGAGACAGAGCAGATCAGGCTGGCTACACACACAAGCTTCCCGATTGACACGTTCCCGCCATAGCAGCCCGACCCCCCACAAGGCTGCAGCCCTTGGACCCCACCTCGTGATGTTCTCACATTGGGGTTCAGTTTCCAACACAGGGAATCGGGGCAGCACATTCAAACCAGAACAACCATCCAATTAATTCCCACCCGGGGGATGGATGTTTTTTGTTTTTGTGATACTGGGGATTGAACACGGGGACATGCTATCTCCGAGCTACACCCCCAGCCCTATTTTATTCTTTACTTTGAAACAGGGCTTCACTAAGTTGCAGAAGGCCTCACAAGTCGCTGAAGCTGGCTGAGAACCTGCGATCCTCCTGTCTCAGCCTCCCAAGTACTGGAATTACAAGCATGCGCCACCATGACCAGCGGGGTGGATTTTTTATTTTTTGGAAAAATTTAGAAACCTTTTGTTAAATTGATAAACTAGAAGTGGGAGAAGTAAGAGAGAGTTAGCCTCTGTCTCGCTGTTACCCAAGCAGACGTACGGGAAGTTGGGGGCAGCCGCTAGGGTTAACTCTTTGCTCTCCCACACAGGCGGCCAGCCCCGCGTGCACAGAGCTGGAGACGGTGATGATGGACTGGCTTGGGAAGATGCTCGAGCTGCCAGCAGCATTTTTGGCTGGAGACGCTGGAGAAGGGGGAGGCGTGATCCAGGTGAGCAGGGAGGGCGCAGGAGGGCGGCTTTCAGGAGGGGTGGACGGATTCCACAAAGGACCACAAATGCGGTGGAGATGGAGGGCACCTGGCCTGCTTCTTCCTGTGCCCTCCTAGTTCTCTCAGAGGGTGGGCAAGGCCTGGCCTGGAAGGCGCAGGCTCTGGATTTGGACCCCAGTGCAGTGTCTCACTAGCTGCAGCAGGACACTGACTTCCCCAGACCCCTAGAAGCGGTAGGTAGAATACGGGCGATCGCAGAGCATAGCAGGTGCATGGAAATAAAAACAACTAGCCTTTATGTTGGGCTCTCTGTGGCCAGCCACTGTGCCTAAGCGCTTTCCAGGCGCCTGCCATTCTCTTGCTGACATCTGGGGCACAGCACATCAGATGACTCCCCTTGGCTCCCAGCTGGGATGTAACAGACCGTACCTGTGTGCTGTAGAGCCTGTGACCTCCCCTCCGCCACAGGACCTTGTCCACAGTCAGGTGACAGCAGCGGCCATGCTTCAATCGCTGTCACTGCTGCTTGTCTGTGATCCAAAAGTTTACCCAAGCACGCTGCTGTCCTGCGCGCACATCAAATCCATCTCTTCCTTTAACATGTGTCTGTTGAGAACATCTAAGTGGTAGAGCTGGGCCTGGGGAGTCAGACAGATACACACGACAGTCACGATGCATGTCCCACTCCACCGGGGTCTGCGGATGGACACCACTGGGGCGACTGGGACGTTGTGCATTTTCTTTTCAGATTTCCTAGGACAGAAGATGAGCTATATTAACTCACTACCCTCCCTTAAATTATTTTTCTCATGTCAAGTACAGGGTTATAACATTGGGGAAGCATTGTTAACTTTGGGGGAAAAGGGGGGCTTTCTTTTTTAGATATTGTCTTTGTAAAGGCTCCAGGACTTAGCAGAGGTGACTTGGTTCCATCCATCTGACAGGTGAGAATGTGAGGCACAGCCTGGAGAATGTCTTTGGAAAAAATCACATGGCTGGTGTGGCCACCCTAAGCTAGAGAGCAGCCACCCTATTCCCAGTCCTGAGACAGCTCAGTGGAACCAGGGTTTTAAAACTCCCACATGAGTGTGGTGTGCGTTCACCTGTAATCCCAGTACTTGAGAGGCTGAGACAAGAGGATCTCAGGTTCAAAGCTAGCCTCAGCAACTTAGCCAGGCCCTCAGCAACTTGGGGAGACCCTGTTTCAAAATAAAAAATAAAATATGGCTGGGGGTTGTAGCTCAGAGGTAGAATTCCTCTGGGTTCAATCCCCAGCACTGCCCCCCCGAAACAAAACAAAACAAAAATCAAACAAAACCTAACTCCCATCTATTGTTTTTCTGTTGCTCTGATAATACATTTCCACTTCTACAACACATTTTAGTGGCTTCAAGCTAATTTATTACCCTACAGTTCTGTAAGTCAGAAGTCTGACCTGGGTGTTAGTGGGCTAAGACCAAGGTTGATACTTTGGAAGCCCAAGGAGAGAATCTGTCTCCTCACCTCTTCCAGCTTCTAGAAGCTTTGGAAATCCTTGCCCCATGCCTCCACCTGGATCTTCAAAGCCAGCTGTGTCCCATCTCCTTGACCTTTCTTTCATGGTCGCTACTCCTCTGACCACAGATGAGAATGTGGGTCTCGACTTTTAAAGATACATGTGATTGGATTGGGGCCACTCAGATAATCCAAGATCATCTCTCCAGGTCTTAATCACATCAGCGAAGTCGCTTTCCCTGTGAGGCAGACAGTCACAGTTCTGGGGACTCAGACCTATAATCTTCGGGGCGAGGCGCACTGTTCTGCCTACTGTGTGCAGCCTGCAGCAGTCACTAGAGAACCCGCTTACCGTCACCTGTTTCCTGGATCTGTCTTGAGAGGGGCAAATCCAACAGGTCTTAGAGGGGCCCAGCAATGTGGATTCTACTTCCTGAGGCATGGATCCCTGAGCAGGCCACACAGGGGACTCAAGGCTGACCTCCTTGTGACCAAGAGGGACCACAGGCAGGCTCAGATCACTCCCTCTGTGAGCTCGCCTCGTCCCCCACATCCCGTGGTCCTATCTGTCCTGCATAAGTCATTCTGGGGTTGATGAAAGTGAGCGCACTGGCTATACTGTAGGCAAAGCACCGGTGAGAGACTAAGCCAGGCCGCAAGACGGAGCAGCGGCAGCGCCTCGAGTTCCAGGATAGTGAGCGTCATTTGACAGGTCACGTGACCCGGCCAAGCCCTCCTTGGTCCAGGCCCAGGAAAGACACTGAGTCACAGGTACCCCTCCTGCTTGGGGCGGGGCTGCTGCACATGACCCCCACAATGCTGGCAGTTTCGTTTCCCCTTGGTGAGGCCCAGGTGGCTGGCCAGTCCTGGTACGTGAGTCCTGAGAATCCAGAGGCCCCCCCTTGCCATCCTTGTCAATCAAGAGCAAGCCTGAGCATCCCCAGATAAACATGGCAGCCACTCTCAGGGCGAGAGGCTTAGTAGAGCTGCTGCAGGGGCCACGGCTCTGAGCTCTGATGACTGGGCTCCAGGCCAGGGTGCCCTTCACAACAGGCCTGGCACCGCAGGCAGACTTACCTTTCTTTCTTTTCTTTTTTTGTTGTTGTTTTGTTTTTCTGGTACTGGCAATTGGACTCAGGAGCATTCTACCTCTGAGCTACATTTCCAGCCCTATTTTATTTTTTCTTTTGAAACACAGTCTCACTAAATTGCTGAGAGCCTTGCTAAGCGGCTGAGGCTGTCCTCGAACTTTCCATCCTCCTGTCTCCGCCTCCAAAGTACTGGGATTACAGGAGTGCACCACCACGCCCTGCTTTATTTTTTATTTTGAAACAGGGTCTCCCTAAGTTATCAAGGCTGGCCTCAAACCTGTGATCCTCCTGTCTCAGGCTCCACACAGGGGGATGCAACCATGCCCTGCTCAGACTTCCCTTTTCTTATACTTCCGTACATTCTACCAAGATCTCTTTTCCCATTTGTTCCACCCATTTGGACCCCTCGGCCTTTGGTAAGCTCTACTGACCCAGGACAGCCTTCTCTTCACTTTGGGACATTTTTCTTCTACTATATCTTAGCTATTGTTTCTGAGCCACTTCTACTCTGACTTTTTTTTTTTTTTTTTTTGGCGGTACCGGGGATTGAACCCAGGGGCATTCTATCTCCGCGCTATACCCCCGGCCCTATTTTTTATACTTTATTTTGAAACCGGGTCTCACAAAGTTGCGGAGGGCCTCACAAAGAAGAGAAAGAGAGAGAGAGAGAGAGAGAGAGAGAGAGAGAGAGAGAGCAAACTTGAGCTGAGGCTGGCCGCGAACCCGGATCCTCCGGTCTCCGCCTCCCAAAGTACTGGGATTACAAGCGTGCGCCACCACGCCCGGCTTACTCTGATTTTTAAGTGCTTTGATCTCCACAGTTGGCATGCCTCTTACGGGATTTATTTCTTTCTTTGGCTCTGTTCCCTTTTTTTGTTGTTGTTATTTTCTCTCGTATATTTGAGGGGAATTTCTGGTGGTTTTCTCTACATCATGTCAATTTTCTACACTATCAATTTATTGTCTCCAATGCCAATTTGGGTTTAATTATTTCACTTTTAAAAATTATTGTCCCTCTTAACTGGGCATGGTGGTACACACCGGTAATCCCAGTACTTGAGAAACTGAGATAGGAAGATTACAGATTTGAAGCTAGCCTGGGCAACTTAGCAAGACCCTGTTTTTTTTTTTTTTTGTTGTTGTTGTTTGTTTGTTTTTGTTGTACTGGAGATTGAATCCAGGGGCATTCTACCTCTGAGCTACACTACCAGCCCTATTTTTTTTATTCTATTTTGAAACAGGGTCTCACTAAGTTGCAGAGGGCCTCACTAAGTAGCTGAGGCTGGCCACAAACCCGGATCCTCCGGTCTCAGCCTCCCAAGTACTGGGATTACAAGCATCTGCCACCACGCCTGGCAGCAGCAAGACCCTGTTTTAAAACAAAAAGGTAAAAAGGGAATGTAGCTCAGAGGTAGAACACCCCTGGGTTCAATGCTCAGTACTGCCCCCCAAATATATATATATTTCCCTTTCTATTTATGAAAATTAGACATTAATTGTAAAAATGAAAAAATACAGTAACTATTTTGGGGCACCTTTCCTCTCAGAGTTATCAATATTATCTTAATATCTACGTCTGTATCTCTGTAACAATTTGAGATAATACAACGCATACAGGTTTTCTGCATGGTGTTTTGTTTTACTCTATCAAGAGTATTTTCCATTACTTTAAGTATTCTTTGAGGGTATGATTACTGCATGATTTTCAATGGGGTCACAATTTCTATAATCAATACTTAAGATATGTATGTTGTATTAAACTTCTTACTCTTACAAATAACATCTCAGAGGACATGCTTCAGGATGAGGTGGCCAGTCTTCTGAGATCATCAGTTTCCCCTTGGGGTCTCCTGTTTCTGTCCATGTGAAACATTTATGTTCCACCAAACTCAAAACAGAACCATCACAACAAAAGAAAGTGTATTTCTGAGTCATTGGACTTTAAGAACAATGTCATATTCAGTTCCCTTCAGTACCTGACGATGAGTCTTCTAACCTAAGGGTGCCTATTATAATAATAGCTGCACTTACTGAACACTGACTACAAACTTGGCTCTATGCTTTATTTCTTGTGCTTTATGTTACCACTTTTCATCCTCAGACTATTTAATGGATTGATTGTATTATTGACAGGCTTTCTCACGAATGAGGGAATCAAGCCCAGAGAGGTAGCGTAGGGGCAAAAGCTAATGGAAGTCCAGGCTAGCACAAAAGAGAATTCGAGCTATGAGTGTTAACACTAGCTGCACCCTGACCATTTGCTTGGGTGAATGGCCAGAGGCCTGCACGTTACCATGGGCTAAATCATCTTTTCATTGAAGAGAATTCCATTTTTGAGAAAGAAGAGAAGTCCTACATTTGGTCAGGAATAATCCTGACCTCTTCCAGCCCAGGATTCAACCCAGTCCCTCCATGAGCACAGCCCACTCAATTTTTGCTGGACGAAAGCAGCCCGCCACTCTGTGTCGGGGGCAGGAAGCGCGCCTTCCCAGCTGATGAGGCTGATGAGGTGTAATTTGCAGATGGCAAGAGCACGGAGCCCAGTGACGGGCGGTGAGTCAGCCTGCCTTATCGACCCGCTCGGAGCGGTGATCACAGCAGCAGTGCTAGGCATCTGAGCTGCGCGACAAATCCTCATTGTGAGGCTGGACACAGGTGACCTGCAAGAGTGGCCTCTGAATTGGGCTTAAAAGCTCTCATGGAAGAAAAGCTTTAATGTCTTGCCATGTGTAAGGCGACACTTGAAAAACCCAGATGAAAGGGCCTCTGCTCGCAGCATCAGCAGCCGCTGCGAGCGAGCGAGGACCAGCTCTTCACAGCATCCCTCCAGCTTCCCGGGCCCGTTCGCCATGGCAACCTTTGTCTGCCCCAAGCAAAGGCATCAGGCATCCTCCCTGCTCTCTAACCAAAGAGCGGCTGCCCTCCCCACTCCTCCCTCAGCAAATATCTGCCTCCAGCAAAGGGCAGGGAGATCCACTTGCCTTCTTGTTCGAGTTTGCCAAAACCTGCTGGCTGATTGGACCCATGGAGGTCTGGATGCTCTACTGACAATTTGTTTCATTGGGTTTTGCTGTTGTTTTTAAAATAACTTTTTGTAGACTAAAGAAGAAGAAACTTCTTTCAGGACTTGGACAGTGCCCCCCGTCCCCAGTAAAAACCCCCACAATGAATCGGCATGGTGGCTGAACCTTTCATTAGACTGTGTGTGGGTCAGATAATGAACATTTGGATTCCAAGGCTTCAAACAAAGGGTAGATTTAGATGGCGAAGCTGCAACCACAGCAGAGTGTTGAGGACAAGAAAGAGCAAGGAGGTGTGCCTCTCGTTTGCTTCCAGTGGGTAGATCCTTGACGAATAAAATGTGGGGGGACAGGAGTAAGCAGCCATGCAGGGGGATAAAGAGGTACACGAGAGAAGCATAGAGCCAGCGCCTAGCCTTGGTTTCCTGGGGCTGTTGACTTAGCTTCATCAACCAGCTTTCTTGCACACGGTCCTAAATCCATGTCTCCAATCGCTGCTCATGAAAATGCAGCCTGAGGGAAATGTAAGCCTGTTTCCAATGCCGAATTAAGAGTATTCTGTTTCTATGCATCTGCTCTCCTGCATTAGGGCTACAGAAACATGAATACGTGAATTTATCTTTAAATCTTGCCCCTCTCTCCAAGGGCTACACGTTGGTTCAAAAGAATAAGTAAAAGTAGCAGACTGGTAAAATCAAAATGGGAAATCAGGATCGATGAGGGAGGATAAAATGTTAATAAGAGAAGTTAGCATTTCTACGTAAACATAGCACCGCACATTTCTCTGGAAAACTCTGTAATCTTATGAACCTTTTTCATAGTCAGCCAAAAGCTACCTTCTTTTGTTTGTCCTTTCTAATGTTAATATGGCCAACTGGTGGGGTTCTTCTGGGGTTTGCTTCAGAGAAAGCTGCCACTGAAGCATGGGGGGCCGGCGCCACCCAAGGAAGACCAGATGTGGGTTTCTGTCTAACCAAACCCTCCCTGGCTGCTGGTTTCAGGGGGCGCTGTGTAATCCCTGAGCATCGGTCTCTCTACCTGAAGACGGAAACTTTAAAAATGGGACTTTTCACATCCAAAGGGATAACACAGCAGGCACTGACTCCATATCTCTCCTCGACTCTCAGCTTCGAAGGATGAAATTGGGATAGCTCTTTAGCACTTTGTGAAAATTAATTGTTCACATTGGTTGTATTCGTTTGCTACAGCTGCCTTATCAAAGCACCAAAGACTCAGAGGCTAAAACAATAGACATTCACTGTTGCAGAGTTATGGAGCTGGAAGTCTCTGAGACGCGGGTTTCTCCCGAGGCCTCCCCTTGGCGTGCAAGCGTCTGCCTTCTCACCGCGTGGGCTGTTTCCTCTGTGTGCACACGTCTAGTGATTCATTTCCTCTGTGTGCACACGTCTAGTGATTCATTTCCTCTTATCAGAACACAGTCAGATTGGATTAGGGCCCACCGTACAGATCTTCTTTTAACTTAATTATCACTTTAAAGATTTTATTTCTAAATTCAGTTACAGTCTGAGATATCGAGGTGTAGGGTTTCAACATACGAATTTTGGGGGATAGAATCAGCCTATAGCGTAAGGAACTGAATAACTCTCCCAAGCGATCTCTGCAACTCAAGGAAAATGCACTCCTATTTTATAAACACACAGAAATTGCTCTGTCCAAATGGATATAACACAGAGCTGGGCCTGTGCACAGAGGCCCTAGGCCAGTCTCCCCCTCTGCCAGAGATATGGAGAGTGTATCCCTTCCTCGGCTCAAGGATCCCATGAAAAAATGCCTGCTGAGCATGTCTCCCAATGCCGAGTACTGGATAAGTCCTCAGAAATGTTAGCTGCCACTGCTATATGAATTAGACAAAGCTGGGCGTGGTGGCACACGCTTGTGATCCCAGTACTTGGGAGGCTGAGACAGGAAGATGGCAGGTTCGAGGACAGCCTCAGCAAGTAGTGAGACTCTCATCAACCTAGTGAGATCCTGTTTCAAAATAAGAATAAAACAGAGCTGGGGATGTAGCTCGGAGGTAGAATGCCCCTGGGTTCAATCCCCAGAACCTAAATAAATAAATAAATAAATAAATAAATAAATAATAGACAAAGCAATATCAGACTAACCCTAAGAGCTGAAGAGACCTCCACCAGCATTCGACTGTTCCTGTGCAAAACAAACATACAAACAAAACAAAATGAGCTTTGCAATTTCAGGTTCATCTTTTAAGAAAACTGTGGACACAATGTATGTCTTCCCCCCAGTTGAGACACTGTGCCCTTGGCTGCATTTCTAATTCCATGTGGACTCTCTTCTCTTGGATGTAGGGGAGTGCCAGCGAAGCCACCCTGGTGGCCCTGCTGGCCGCTCGGACCAAGGTGATCCATCGGCTGCAGGCAGCCTCCCCGGAGCTGACACAGGCTGCCATCATGGACAAGCTGGTGGCGTACGCATCCGATCAGGTGCGTGTGCCTGTGTGTGTGGCCTGGGGGTGGGGGTGAAGCTCTGAATCCAAACAAAATTCATCATTTCACGTCCGAGAACAGCTCCTCAGGGATCCCTAGGACACAGACTCGCATGGATTCTCAGAACTTGATAGAGCAAGTCGCAAAGAAACCCCATGCTTGGTACACCTTGTCATCGCGCTTCACAGCTGTCTTTTGTAGTTGATGTTTCCTATTTTCTTATCGTGCGCAGGAGGCCACCAAGGGTCACTAGTAGAGGACCTTGCAGGGTCCCACCAGAAAAGATGTCCAGGTGTCTCAGAAGCCTCTGTGCTACTGAAGCCCGGCTGCCTGTGGCGGTGGCCTAGAGACAGCGGGACGCTCAGGCCTCCCGAGGGGCAGGAAAGAGGGTGGGGGCCTCAGTGAGGGCCACTTTCCTGGGAGTCCAGTGGCAGTGCCACATGGTTGGCCCTCCAGATCAGCAGATTCCATGTCCATGATTCAACCGGCCATAGATCAAAAATGCTTTAAAAAAATGGTTCTGAACATTTATGGACATTTTTCTTATATTCTCTTAACAATATAACAACTATATTGCACAGCATTTGTATTGTATTAGATATTAGAAACAATCTAGAGATGATTTGAAGTATGTGGGAGGATGTGCCTAAGTTATATGCAAATACTACACCATTGCCATTTTATATAAGGACTTGAGCACCTATGGATCTGGGTATCCACTGAGGAACCAGTCCATGCATACTGAGGAATAACTGTTTACTGAGCATCTATTGACTGAGCTTGACCACCAGGCCACCACAGCAAGAGGCAGGGCCCAAATCTGAACCCAGGATTTCTCTGTCCACCATTGGGGTCTGATTTGCAGGGTCTCAGCGCTTGCTCTTGCCTTTACCTATAGAGCCCTTGATTCACTAAACTTAAAAGCAAGATCCCACAAGAACAGAAGGAACTCCAGGAAGAAAGGGGCTTCATGATGATATAAGGAGATGGAGGGGAGAGGCAGAGCTGCCTCCCAGGGGTGTGGGGAGCTGAGGGTCAGGTGTTCTCCGCAGAGCCGGGAACTTCAGGTGACCGCGCAGGCATGCCCACACCAATCTGACACTGATCTTTCTCTTTCCAGGCACACTCCTCGGTGGAAAGAGCTGGCTTAATTGGTGGAGTGAAATTAAAAGCGATCCCTTCAGATGACAACTATGCCATGCAGGCTTCGGCCCTGCAGGAGGCCCTGGAGCGAGACAAGGCGGCTGGCCTGATTCCATTCTTTGTAAGTCTATCAGCATTTGTGGATGGCAGCACAGGAGCTTCTGAGCCCTGCCTGGGCTGGAGTGTGTGTGTGTGTGTGTGTGTGTGTGTGTGTGTGTGTGTGAACACGTACCAGAGTCACTCTTCGGGCTACTGTGATGGTCACAGGCCCGGCAGGACTTGCGTTGTCTCCTTGAGAAAGGCTTGGTTTTCTGTCTTCATGTTTTGATCCCCCCAAAGAAGCCAGCACAACACCCCAGCTTGGCGGATTCTGCTGGGTCAAGAAGCCTTGTTTCTGCTTGTTGTCAAAAGGGACATCACGTGAAAACCCTAGGATGGTATCACACTCAGCCTGTCAGTCCCCGCACGGTGTTCTCTTGGGGCCTCGAGGGGAACCTGACAATCCCCACGCTCCAGCTGCAGAGGGAAATTGCTCTTCCCCACTGGAAAATACTTATCTGGGCACAAGAGAACCAGATGCCAATTGGCTGATTAGATATTTTACCTGGGATTAGCACGGTGTGCTTGCAACCAACCTCTGGCGGATCCTAGTAGCTACAGAGAATGACCAATCTAGGCAGTGAAGTCGGTTGCTTTTTAGTTTCAATCTAACTCATTCATACATTTCTTCTTACTTGGAGCATCTACCATAGCACAAAGGGATATGTATGTATATCATATCAAAGGGATAGGTATGTATGTATATGTATATTGATACAGTGATATATATGATCAATACATATGATTGATACAGTGATATATGTATCAATAATTGATAACTTTCTAAAACAGAAATCACACCAATTCTCTAGAATCTCTTAGAGAAAACAGAAGCAAAAAGAATACTTCCTAACTCATTCTATGAAGCTAGCATTACTTTAATTTGTCTAAACTAGACAAAAACATTGCAAGAGCAGGACTATAAACCCATATCCTCTACCAAATATTGGCAAATTGAGTCCAATACTATACAATGAGAATTATTTACCACAACCAAGGGGGATTTGGTCGATTGAAACATGAAAGCCGATTCAACATTTTAAGATAAATTAATATAATCTATCATATCAACAAGCTAAAGAAAAAAATCATATTATAATATAAACAGATACACACGGAGCATTTGACAAAATTCAACATCCATCCATGATTTATAAACAAACAAAAAACATCTCTTGGCAGATTAAGATTATAGTGGCACTTCCTCGGCTTGATAACTGGGCGTCTACAAAACATCCACGGCTAACATTATACTCAAAGATGAAAAATGACATGTGTTTCCTCTAAGATCAGGAATAAGGCAAGGATGTCTGTTCTCACAACTCAACATTATATTACTTGTTCTAGCAAGTAAAATAAAAGATACACAGATAGGGAAGGAAGAAATAATATTATCTTTGTTTATAATGATGTGGTTTCTGTGTCAATACACAGTTATACACTTCTTTTTTTTTTTTTTTGCGGTACCAGGGATTGAACGCAGGGGCGTTCTACCTCCGCGCTATGCCCCCAGCCCTATTTTTTATACTTTATTTTGAAACCGTGTCTCGCGAAGTTGCGGAGGGCCTCACTAAGGAAAGAGAGAGAGAGAGAGAGACAGAGAGAGAGACAGAAAGCTGAGGCTGGCCGCGAACCCGGATCCTCCGGTCTCCGCCTCCCAAAGTACTGGGATTACAAGCGTGTGCCACCACTCCCGGCCCAATTATACACTTCTAAAGTTACATACTCTGATATCTTAGTTATACACTCTAATTTGGATTTAGACCAGCTTACCTTAAATAACATGCCCAAACTCTGGCTTTTTACATGTATATCACCATTTCTTTTAGTTGTAGATGTCACCAAGTGATATCTTTATATCCTACAGGTCCCAAAATATCACTTTTATGTCATTTTTAAATGTATTAGTTTCTTAAGCAGTGATTTAAAAAAAATTGTGTAATTACAAGAAAAGTTGCGTAATATTAAGCTGTGAAGAGTGGGAGAAGGGCCCCGCTCTAGGGATAAGCTTCTAGAAGGGGCCATTCCCGGAAGGGAAACGCAGCTAGGGGCAAGGGGTTACACCCAGAGATGGGGTCTGGAGCGCTCCATTTGCAGGAAAGGAGAGCAGCCTGGAGTCTTCCATGTTTTGGGGTTTATAGTCCCTGTGAACCCCCTCTTTCTACATATTTCATTTGGGGTGACTGACCGTCCCTTGTATGTGGCACCTTAGTGACCCTGCGTTGTTTCTCCAGCCACTTCCCACAGGGGAGGGGGTCATGGTGAGCAAGGCTCTGTGGGTAAACTTCCAGTTCATCCCAGCCAGCCCCATCTGCTCATGTCTCCCTAGCTTCCTAACATTTCCCCCTTCAAGAGCTTGTGGCCCTGAATTCTTTCATGGAATTGAGCTGCAGGTCTGTTTTCTGTACCTTCTTTGAGCTGAATAGGGATGTTGCCAGATCAGGGCCATCTGGTCTGGCTCTGGGTCAGATAAGACTTGTTGGGACTGGACATACTTCGGAAGGGCAGGCTGGGCCAGAGGTCTCCTGTCACTGTTAATGCGTTGACTGTCAAGAGGTGTTGATAATTTGGCCTGAGTTACAGTTGATAGCCTGGAGCTGGGAGAAAAACAATTTCCATTAGCAAGTTTAGGAGACTAGGGCCAAAGGGAAGAGAAGGAGGCCCATGAGAGGCTGGTTGGTGAGGTTAGCCAAAATTAAAATGAGAGGACAGCAGCTGGAAGTAAGAACTTATGGAAAATTTACTTATCGGTTTCCTTTCCAAAAAGGAACCTTAAATCTTCTATGGGTTTGCAACTCCATGCAGGTTTGGTCTGATTCTGAAGTTTAGGATTTTCTTCTAGTATATTCTACTTGAGTATGATGGATCCAGCTCGACACCCCAGGCACCTTTATTGCTGTTGGAGTACAGAACAGGAAGGGGCGCCCTCCAAGAAGGGTTTACTGGGATCCTAGAGATCTGTCCCTACAAGCCTTAATAAGGGCTTGGCTTCCAGGCTTTTCGACGAAGCTGTTACCTGGTTGGCTTGATTTCCTATTTCTTGTCCATAGGCATGTGTTGCCTGTTGGAATTAACACAGAAGAGTTACACATATGGTTAGGTCAGTCTTCTGTATCAAGCATCAGGTCAGTGTATAGGAAGGGCCTTGATATCTCCTGTGTACATTTTGTCCTGGTGGGAAAAGACTTTATTTAGCCTGTGAAGGTATTAATAAAGACCCCAAAGAATTTATAACCTCTGAAAAGGGATAACTGTGTAAAGTCCAATTGTCCATCTTTCCCTGTGTAAGAACTCTTCTGTTGTATGGGCTACACCAGAGGGGAGCCCTGGAACGTTAGGGTTTATTTGGGGCACAGAGATGGCACCCCTGATAACACTCTCTGTGATCTCAGAGAATCCTTCACCTTGAATCATCTTGTATCTGTGGCTGGGAGAGGAGACCGTTGAGATTTTAGCACTGACGCACATCTCTTTCCTTCCTATGGGAGAGCTAGGGCATTTAGACATAACCGAGAACTGGTGGAGAACAGAAAGGTTTTTTTCCCACAAACAGTACAAGAAGATGTAAATCACCATTTTGTTGGCCTTTTATTTGCCCACATTGCCTGACAGGATATAAAGGGGAAAGGAAGTTATATAAAGAATAGGATATAAAGAATAGGAAGTTAGCTCAGTGTCAGGTCCTGAATTTAAAGGAAATTTAGGGTCCTACCTGTCACACCCAAGGTAGCCCTGGGTTCCATCCTGTGATGACCATCCCTGCAGTAGGAGCCAACTGGAGCGAAGGACACTCTTCACTTGAAGAGTATACATGGAAGAAAGCCCTGAACTTCAGAATCAGACCAAACCTGCATGGAGTTGCAAACCCATAGAAGATTTAAGGTTCGTTTTTGGAAAGGAAACAGATAAGTAAATTTTCCATAAGTTCTTAGTTTCAGCTGCCTTCCTCAATGAGATCGCACTTTAATTTGGGCTAAACTAACCAACCAGCCTCTCAAAGGCCTCCTTCTCTTCCCTGTGCCCCTGTTTCCTAGACTTGCTAGTGGAAATTGTTTTTCTCCCAGCTTGAGGCCATTGAGCATGAGAGTGAAGAGTCCAGGGCTAGCGATGGGTAGGGGGTCTGACCCACGGTCCCTCTGGCCCACGGTGCAGGCTCTCCTCTAATGATTTGGCCTTTGTACAGAGGACAGGATGCTCACGGCCCTCTCCCTCCCACCCTGGACATTTGTTGTACCAGTGTCCAGGCTTCCCATATGGCTGGCAACTTCCTCGCAGGAGGATCTCCCAGGGGGGCAACCTAGAGTTTACTGTCGGACCTTTAAAGCAACCAAATTGTTGGGCCTGCCTTTCCTCCTCCTTTATCATTTTCCTCTATATTCTGGTCTGGGTTACAAAAGACCAAGGAGGCTGCTTTAATGTTTAGGGCAGATTGGGTGATGAACTTATCATTTCATGTCCTTTCAGGGGTACCAGACTTTAGAACTGTAGATTTAGTAAGCGCCTAGATCTATGGGCGCCAGTCTATTATAATATGAAAGCTTTATTTGACTCAGTCTTAGCTTATACTCTGATAGGTGGGCTTGTTACCTCCTATAGAAGACAGATCTGATTGTAGGGGAGACCTGGGCATGTTAGGGGAGAGTACTTATTGATCTCTAACTGTGGGTTCCCTATTAGAGAGGCAGAAGGCTTTGAGGTAGGGGTCTGCGTGCTAGTGGATTTTTGTGGTAGCTCCACCAGGGGCTTTTCTTATTCCTTACGTTAGAGCCCAAAAGGGGTGAATGGAAAGTTTTAATATTGCCAAAATGCAGCTGGGAGTGGTGGCGCATACTTGTAATCCCAGTACTTGGGAGGCTGAGACTGGAGGATCCGGGTTCGCGGCCAGCCTCAGCTACTTAGTGAGGCCCTCTACAACTCAGTGAGACCCTGTTTCAAAATAAAGAATAAAAAATAGGGCTGGGGGTGTAGCTCAGAGGTAGAATGCCCCTGGGTTCAATCTCTAGTGCTGCAAAAAAAAAAAAATTGCCATCATGTTCAGAGCTGATTTACTGGTTTATAAAAGTTAGGACTGTCCCTTAGAGTTATAAAGCTATTTTATTGTCTGACCTCAACAGAATTTAGCTTAGGTTTCTTTATCTCCCAGTCAATGTTGGGCCAAACTGCTTTACAAAAGATCAGACCCTTTCCTAAGAATTCTGCTGTCAAACTTATCCTAATTTCTTAAGAGGCAGTTTACCGGTAAATCTTGAGCTATACACATTCACGAGCCCATCTGAAACATAAGACAGAGTCTGGGGGAGGAGATAACCTCCCTCTCTCTCAGCATCATTCCCTTTCCTCAGGTTAGACCTGGAGACCATAAAAGGCAAAGCTTATGTAAGACAGGGCGTAGGAGTCCCTCTTGTCCTTCTTAGCATACACCCTGGCGGGTGGAGCATCCTTTGTGTCAGGTTCTCTAGACCCGGGGATAAAGCTCTCAACGAGGTGTTCCAGCCTAGGCACAGTACTGTTTACTCCACCTGCCCCAGCTCATCATCTGGACTTACATGCCCTTATCAGCTGCCAGACCCAGGGACCTTCTTTGCCTATGGATTTCCAGATTGATAGGAATCTTTGTCTGTCATCTTCCTGTGTGTAAACCTGGAGATTTCCACTTTGTCAGGTTTCTAAACAATGGAGGCTGTGGAAACTGTACTCTGGGAATGAGGCCTTATAGAGAGTTTTAACATGGCCTGCGTTATTAACGCTAAATTAACCCTAAAAAATGAACTTCAGCTTTTTTTTTTTTTTTTGCGGTACCGGGGATGGAACCCAGGGGCATTCTACCTCCGAGCTACACCCCCGGCCCTATTGTTTATACTTTATTTTGAAACCGGGTCTCACGAAGTTGCAGAGGGCCTCACTAAGTAGCTGAGGCTGGCCGCGAACCCGGATCCTCCAGTATCTACCTCCTATGTACTAGGATTACATGCATGCGCCACCATGTCCGGCTGAACTTCAGCTTTTAAGGCTAGCTTTGGAAATAGTATTAAGAGCCAACCGATATATTTGGAAACTTGATATTTTAACATAGATTAAATCCTGATTGTTAGAAAAAACACTTTGTCTTAATTGCACCAACTTCTATACATACCAGATTCCTTGTATAAACTTCATTCTCCACAAATGTTTCATGACCTGCTTTTAACCCTCTGTGACATGCCTTTAACCCTTTCACTTTGCCCTCATGTCTAGGATAAAAATCTTAATATGCCATACGAAACCCTTTCTTATATTCAAGATATCCTCCTTTCCTTTAATCTCCCTTATCAAAAATATCCTCATACCAATATATTTTCTTTATGTCTCTCTCATTTCAATGTACTGGTTCCCTTTTGCCTTAATCCTCCCTTAAATCTACATTTAAATCAATCCTACAAAATATCTGAACTTAAACAAACTTACCTTTCTCCCAAGAAAAACAACTTACTTTCTGGTTTTCTGATAGTTTTCCCATGAAAGCATTGCATAATCTTGAATATAAAGTTACACATTGATAGAAACCCAATTCCCAGCAACCTGTGTTATCTTTAGTAAAGACCCCAAAATAAGGCTATCCCATCTATGTTAACATATATCTTAAGAAGCCAAGAGCATTTTAAAGCATTCATTGTATGTTGCATCTACCCAATTTAATTTTAACAGTTAATTATAGATTACCCCTGAAATCAAGACATCCGACAAAAAATCATTAATATCTTTTTCCCGTCTGAGACACTCTGCACAGGATGAACCTTATTGGCTTGTTATCTAGAGAGGAAAGGCATTCATTAAACATTTAAAAACCACGTGGAGCCAGGCGTGGTGGCGCACGCTTGTAATCCCAGTACTTGGGAGGCTGAGATAGGAGGGTCAAGGTTCGCGGCCAGCCTCAGCTACTTAGGGAGGCCCTCCGCAACTTAGTGAGATCCTGTTTCAAAATAAAGAATAAAAAATAGGGCTGGGGGTGTAGCTCGGAGGTAGAATGCCCCTGGGTTCAATCCCCAGTACTGCAAAAAAAAAAATAATAATAATAATAAAAAAACCCATGTGGCATGGAGCAGTTAAAAATGCCACTGTCCATGTGAAGATGAGCCAAAATGGTGTGTGTGTATGGGGGGGGGGAGTTCTCCTTCCATTAAGTTAGCTTTCCTGGAGAGCCAACACGCACCTGGTCTGAGAACTGCATACCCACAAAGTTGGATTTGCCTCAGTCTGCATTTCCCAGGGCATTGCGGTTGGCCTGGGTGTGCTGAGCTCATGGCGGATGGTTCTTTTTAGAGATTTGGACTGCTTCGTCTCTCCCACTCACAGATAGAAGCATGTGTCTAACCCCGAATTGAGAATCACTTACCTCTATTTTCATGCCTTCCCAATGAACAAGAATATGTTAGAAATGTATCCGAAAGTCACAGTTCCAGAATATTTATTACAGATATATCTGAAGGTCAGGTGCCAGATGTATGCTAGAGATGTGTCCAAATAGCTGCTCCATACATACTACAGATGTATCTGAATCTCATTGCACCATAGAGTTTTACCCTGAGGGAGATTTTAAAATTATTCTGCACCACCTCAGTCCTTATCTGCTTGGAAAGCTTTCAAACAGAAAGCACAAATGGGACTACAGGAGGTTTATTTAGAGAAGCGAAAGTCCCATATAAGAAAGGCCTTGAAGAGAGGGGAAAGGCTCATGCTCCAGGGGAAAAGGGGTTACGCTTCAGAGATGGGGTCTGCAGTGTCAGTTTCCAGGAGCTTTATTTTGAAACCGGGTCTCATGAAGTTGCGGAGGGCCTCACTAAGGAGAGAGAGAGAGAGAGAAGGAGAGAGAGAGCGAGAGCTGAGGCTGGCCGCGAACCCGGATCCTCCAGTCTCCGCCTCCCAAAGTACTGGGATTACAAGCGTGCGCCACCACGCCCGGCCACCCCCAAGCTTTTGATGAGAAATCAGCTGATAAGCTTTGTGAGGGTCCCTTCTATGTGGTAAGTCACTTCCTTCTTGTTGCCTTCAAAATTCTTTGTATTTGACTTTCTGACAGTTTGATTATAATGTGTCTCTGTGTGGTTCTTTTTGAATTCATTCTACTTGGAGATTGTTGAGTTTCTTGGATGTTTATATTTATATCTTTCACCAAAGTTGGGAAGTTTTTGGCTACTATTTCTTCAAATATTCTATCCCTTTTTCTCTCTGAAGGCTTCCACAATGTGTCTGTTGGTCAATTTGATGAGGTCCCACAGATCCCTTATGCTCTTTTCATTTTTCTTCAATATTTTTTCTTCTAATTTCCATTGCTATATCTTTACATTTACTGATTCTTCTGCCTAATTAAATTTAAATAGGGTTTCTTATATGCTAAGTATAGTTTTTATTTATTTTAGTATAGGTTTTATTTTTCTAATCTACTCTGACAATCTCTGTTTTAATTAATGTATTTAGACCATTGACATTTAAAATGATTGTTGATATAGTTGAATTAATATCTACCATATTCATTATTATTTTCCATTTAATGCTCTTAAGTTTGGTTTCTTTCTTGGTTTTCTGCATATCTTTACCTTCTCCTGTTTTAATTAAGCATTTTACAAAGGTATTTACATTTACAAATACATTCCTTCTCTCTTAGCAGGTCAACTTCTCTCCTTTCTTAACTTTTTTAGCGGTGCCTTGAGTGTTCAGTATACATTCACAACTCGCTTATGCCCTCTGTCTAATAACCTATAATAACCACTTCATGGGTAGCGCAGGTACGTCACAAAAGAGGATGCTCATCCATCCCTCCCACCCTTCTTTCGTTAGCACTGCTAACAATCACTTTACTTATCCATAGGCTAGAATAAATGGACATATTGTTGCCCTTATTATTTTGAAAAAAGAAACTGTAATCTATTAAATCCATTAAGAAAACAAAAAAGATCTTGTTGTATCTTCACATCCTTGTTCTGTAATTTTCTTGCCACCTTTATTTAGACCCAGGAATCTGACCTATAGCATTTTCTTCCCTCTGAAGAATTTCTTTTGACAACTGTGGCAAGCCAGGTCTTCTGGTAACAAATTCTTTCAATTTTTTTTTTGTCTGGAAGTCATTTTTTTCACCTTTGGAGGATAATTTTATTGAATACAGAATTCTGGGTTGATAGTTCTTCGTGTTCAATACTTCAAGTGTTTCACTTCACTCTCTTCTTTCTTGCATGATTCTAAATGGAGCCTGATGGAATTCTTACCTTTGCTTCTCTGCTGGTAAAGTGTTTCTTTCTCCCCAATTCTCATCCTTCAGTTTTTCTACAGTTGTTAGTTTGCTACAAGCTAGTCCATCCTAGCTGGAAGGTGTACATTAAAGCTGGAAATGAGCCGGGCGTGGTGGCGCACGCTTGTCATCCCAGTACTTGGGAGGCTGAGACTGGAGGATCCGGGTTCGCGGCCAGCCTCAGCTACTTAGTGAGGCCCTCCGCGACTTAGTGAGACCCTGTTTCAAAATAAAGAATAAAAAAATAGG
>PVJS01016792.1:0-37027 GCA_004027185.1 Glis glis
CCAAAAAAAAAAAAAAAAAAAAAAAAAAAAAGAAAGAGAGAGAGAGAGACAGGGAGAGAGAGAGCGAGAGAGCTGAGGTTGGCCGCGAACCGTGATCCTCCGGTCTCTGCCTCTCAAAGTACTGGGATTACAAGCGTGCGCCACCACGCCCGGCTCCTATTTTTAGCTCATTTGCTTTTTGGGGGGTGTCTATTTATTTATTTATTTATCTGTTTATTTATTTATTTATGTTGTCTTTTTGGAAATGAGGATTGAACCCAAGGGTGCACTTGCAAGCAAGTGCTTTGCCACTGAGCTACATCCCAGCCCTCAGGGTCTCTTTCTGATTCTTTTCTAGGGTTAGAGACACCAGATCCTGGCAGCCACCAGCTTCAATGTGGGCTAACCAAGATGGTTCCCGCCTCAGCTCTCTGCTTACCAGATGAGATGCACAGAGCTCTTTCCAGTCCTCTGCTCTTTGTGTTGCTTCTGATTCAACCACATTTTGACTGTTTTCTGTTCAGTTCTGACTGCTTTTCTTCTCTTGCCAAGAAGCAGTCTTCCCACTGATTGAGTTCCAAGTTCAGAGCAACCAAAATGCACTGCCCTCCTCTATTCTGCCACCTTTAATCCCCCTGCAATGAACTTTTGTGTACAGGTTTTGGTGTGAATATAAATCTTCATTTTTCTGAGACAAATACAGAGGAGTACAATTGCTGGGTCATACGGTAGCTGCATGTTTAGTTTTACAAGAAACTGAGAAACTGCTGCAGTAACTATACCATTTTAAATTCCCACCGGCAATGTACATAGGATCCAGTTTCTCCACATCTTTGCCAGCATTTGGTGTTATCACTATTTTTTATTTTAGCCACCTTGATAGGTATGTGGTGGTATCTTAATGTGCTTCTAATTTGCATTTTCCTAATGAGTAATGATGACAAACATTTTTAATTTTTTGGATTGAAGATTGAACCCAGGGCGTTCAACCTCTTAGCTAAACCCCCTGCCCTTTTTATTTCTTATTTTAAAACATAGTCATGGAAAGTTGCTGAAGCTGGCCTTGAACCTGCAATCCCTCTGATAAAGGCGAGCTGGAGTAAAATTCAGGGCCGGCAGCTCTCCCTGGCTTCTAGGTTAAGACTGATCAGGGATTCCAAAAAGGAATTGAAAATGGACCAATGACGGCTGAGATCCAAGGACCAATCAGGACCAAGATCTAAGGACCAATCAGAGGAGTTGCCACACTATATAAGCTAGCCTCTTGAGGGCAAAGCAAGCAGAACAGCAGCGAGGAAAGAAGCAGAGACCAGCACAAGGAGAGTAGCAGCTACGAGCAGGAAGAGAAAAGTGGAGGCAGTGGTGGCGGCAGCGCAGTAGCAGCAGCAGTAAGCAAGCTTGCAGAGCTGCAGCACCAGCAAGGAAGAGTAGCAGCAACAGCAATTTGACAGTGCCTCTTCCCCAGCAGTGGCAGCCAAGGCCCAGTGTGAGCACCGGGGCATGGCAACCCTTTCAAGTCCCCCCTCCCCTGTGCCAGAGCCCTGTTACCTTTCCCTGTCTCCTTCTATTAAATGTTGTGCCCTGATTCCTGCGTCTCCTAAGATAAATTCTTTTGGTTTTTGGAGACAAGAACTGAGACCTCCTTTCCCCACCCATAGCAGTTCCTGTCTCAGCTTCCAAGTACTAGGATTACAGGTGTGTGCCACCAGGTCCTTGTCAAACAGCCTTTCCCTTCTGTTCCCATTTTTCTAGCTCTAATGGTTTAGTTCTGATTAACTTTTTTTTTTTTTTTTTTTTGCGGTACCGGGGATTGAACGCAGGGTCGTTCAACCTCCGCGCTACACCCCCGGCCCTATTTTTTTTTATGCTTTATTTTTGAAACCGGGTCTCACGAAGTTGCGGAGGGTCTCACTAGGTAGAGAGAGAGAGAGAGAGAGAGAGAGAGAGAGAGAGAGAGAGATTGCGCGTGCATGCGCGCGCATGCGCGCTGAGGTTGGCCGCGAACCCGGATCCTCTGGTCTCCGCCTCCCAAAGTACTGGGATTACAAGCGTGCGCCACCATGCCCGGCTTAGTTCTGATTAACTTAAAAATAATATTTATTAGCTGGGTGTGGTAGTACATGCCTGTAATCCCAATACTTGGGAGCTGAGACAGGAGGATTGCACGTTCCAGACCAACCTCAGCAACTTAATGAGGACCTGTCTCAAAATATAAAAATAGGCTAAGGATATAGTTCAGAGGTAGAACCTCCCTGGGTTCAATCCCCAGTACCACAAAAAACAAAAAAAACAACACTTATTTCACATGATTATAAAGTCAATACATTTTCACTGGAGAAAATGTTTTAAATAAAAAAATTGAAGAGAAAACTATGTATGGAAAGACCTTGTCCCTCCTACCATGCCCTGACCTCTGCTCACCTTGACAGATGCCCTCCAGTCTTCTTAGAAGCAGATTAAAAACAACAACAACAAAAACAAAGTACACATAAGTTGTAAACACCGTTTCACTAATTTTACAGTATTTCCAGCATATCCTTGTATTATCAAATATTGTGCTAAAATATTTATTATCTTAATATACATCGGTATACCATAATTCCACAATTGGTATCTATTTAAGCTTTTTCTATTCTTTGCCATTGTAAGTTGAATCATGTGAACAAACCCACACATAAATGCCTGGGTGCATCTCCAAGTGCTTCCTTAAGATAAATTCCTAGAAGAGGGATTTTTGTGTCAAAAGTTATGATCATTTTTAAGACCACCCCTAGAAAATTTGTCCCCAAATCCACTGCCACCCAGAGGTACACCCTATACCCCCCTATGTGGAATGTTCAACTGTTCCTTAAATATTGTATTTGCTTTTAATGGGGATAAATCTTAGTTTATAGTTTTAGTGTTGTTCCTTGTTGGTAAAGCAAGTATGATTCTTGTATCATTCACAGGAGTCACAAAAAGATCTCATTTCTTTCTTTCTTTCTTGCCAATTCCAATGCCTCATCCCTTCTTTGTTGGAACTTCCCTGTGGGATGGGATTTTTTTGGGGGGGGTACTGGGGATTGAACCCAGGGGCATTCTACCTCCGAGCTACACCCCCAGCCCTATTTTTTATTCTTTATTTTGAAACAGGGTCTCACTAAGTTGCAGAGTGCCTCACTAAGTAGCTGAGGCTGGCCGCGAACCCAGATTCTCCTGTCTCAGCCTCCCAAGTACTGGGATTACAAGCGTGCACCACCACACCCGGTGGGATAGGATCTTTTATGGAGACTTTCTAGTTCCAGTGACTGCCTGCCCTGGTTACCATGGAGACAGCACAGCCCTACTCTACAAAGGCCCTTCAGGTGGACACACTTGGCTACCTCCACCCCTTGGCCATAGGTCCCTCCTTCCACTTCCAGCTGGCTCAGGTGCAGCATCGAGACCTGCACCTTCTGGGCTTTGCCGGGCTCCTGCCCTTTCTGCTACCGGGATGCTCTCTCTGCCTACCTCTCCCCGAATCCCCAGCCTCATCCATTCAGGGGATTTCACTTCTAAGGCAGTGGCAGCCTTCTGGGCTCTTCTCAGTTCTTGAGAGGACAAAACAAAAAACAGTACACAAGCCAGCAACTCAAAAATCAGTGTGCTGCATGGGCGAGGGTCTCCTGGTTTTGTAGGTTTTTGAGCTGTGTACCTCTCGGTCATGTGACCGCCCTGTTCCCAGCCAGTATCCACCATCTCCTTACTAAAGTATCGGGGTTCTTTATGCAGGAAAGACGATGGTTCTCTGGTCACTGTGTGTGTGACATTTCCCCGAGTAGGGGGGCATTATTTGCCTTTGAACGTAGCCCAGGAGTGCTGTCTGTTCATTTTACTTTGCTTTTTAATTTTGAAGCAAGTTGAATCCTTTATTTTTCAAGTGGTTTTGATTGTGCTTTTATGATTGGAAAGGCCTTTCCCACCCTGGCCACAGAGCGTTCGGTGGTTTCTTTGTTAATATGGAGCTCTGTTCTGGAATGCACTCAAGGTATTACAGGTTGGTCACTTCCAGTTTCCCACTAGAGAGTGGCTACACCAGTGCCTGATCCCAAAGCCCCTTCTGTCCATAGCTGGCATTTGCTGGGCTGCCCGGGAGGCCCTGGGTGTCCTGGGGCAGGGATGAGGAGGACGCTGATGCCCTAGCACCCAGAGGTGCCCCTTCCTCCCGGTGAGAGAGGCAACATTAGAAGCCTCAGCCACCCTTCCGGAAGGCAGGTAGGGGAGGCCCTCTCGTGGTTTTCCTCTTCCTCCCAGGCCTGAGGAACATTCAGACTTTGTTCCAAACAAAGGGACTGTCATCTGTGAAGTCTCAGCTCAACAGCAACCAGGACTGTGGACCACAGGCCCTCAACTTCTGTCTGTCTCTGGCCAGGTCCCCAAGGACAGGCTGTTGGTCTCTGTTTCCCACTTGAACCTTCACTGAAAATGCACAGGGCAGGGGCGGGGTAGCAAGGAGCGGACATGGGAGCAGGCGAGGATGAGGCTCTGGAGGGGAGGTCTTCCCGGGGTGCGCTGAGCGGATGCGATCCTTCTTGCCCTGTCATCCAAGGGTCCTAAAGTAAATTAGGAGGGGCTTTCAGTCACTGTAATTAAAGGGGACACAATTAGGCAGACAGGAAGCCCTTAACCCCTGGAGTTAGTCGATGACAGGGCTCTGCTGCGGGGGGCCGCCCCTGGGGCTACAGTGACAGAGCTTGCCCTCTTGGCAGCCCCTGCCCAGAGCCATCCCCAGGGTCCCAGCCCCTCAGCTGAAGAGGCTTCCTTGGGGAAGGGGTGGGGGCGGGGACCCCAAAGCCCCAGCTGAGAAGGGGCCGCTATCTTGTGTCTGGCATCTGAGCATGATGGAGAGATCCATCAAGTACAATTAGGTGAGCAGCTCCTTCCTGCTCTGTTCAGCTGACTAATTCAATCCGAGCCAAACCAGAGGCCTGGCCCGGAAGAGGCCCCTCCCAAATCAAATGAAGGCTGGAGTCCCGCAGCCCAGCGCAGCCAGAGCTCGCATGTCCGCTTCCGCTCAGCCCTCCACGCCTGGCCAGCGTCCCCACAGGAGCTGCCAGGGCCACCCCACCACCAACCGCCTCCCCTCCACAGCACCCTCCTTGGCAGGAGACCCATAATGCCACTGACGGAGCACAGAAAGCCCCGCAGCCCCGGCCCAGGCCTGTCTTGATAAAGGAATACCTACGTCTATCTCTGAGCTGCATCTCCAGTGGGGTGTGTGTGTGTGTGTGTGTGTGTGTGTGTGTGTGTGTGTTTTACTGGGGATTGAAAACAAAGGCTTTCTACCTCTGAGCTATACCCCCAGCCCACTTTTTATTTTTTGTTTTGAAACAGGGTCTCACTAAATTGCAGAGAATCTCACTAAGTTGCCGAAGCTGGTCTCGAACCTGCGATCTTTCTGTCTCATTCTCCCAGGTGCTGGAATCACAGGCATGCACCACCATGCTAGGCAAGCACTCTACCACTGAGCCACATCCCCAGCCATCATTCCCTTTTATTTTTAATTTTGAAACAGGGTCTCACTAAGTTGCTGAGGCTGGTCCTGAACCTGTGATCCTCTTGTCTCAGCCTCCCAAGCACTGGGATCACAGACACACACCTCCTTTCTGGCTTGATTTCCATATCTGATAGATGCTCCCCTCTGAGCACCACTGCTCCAGGACCAGTTGGAGGGGCAGGTGGCAACCAACCAAGAGGGTTTTGGCTTGGCGGGGGAGAAGGAGGGACTCTATGCCACCCCCCGCAATCAGACCCAACCAATCCTTCCGAGGGAGGCGTGGGAGAGAGGCTTCCCTCATGGGATGTTGCATCCCAAACATCTTCTGTGTCCCTCAACACCCAGCCTGGACAATTACCTTTAATTGAGTTAAACCTACGACTCAGAGAGGGCTCAAAGAGGTTACAGAGACTCCCAAGCCCAACCCCTACCCATGCCGCACTGGGGTGCCCATAACAGCAATCCCAGCCAAGGGCTTAAGTCCAACTACAAGGTCGGGGGAGTCAGAGGCATGAGCCATTTATGAGTTATTAAGGATAAGACATTGTAAGGTTTGTGAACTCCTTAATGTGTTTTAAGATCATTTGAATTCCCTGCAATTCACTCTGTCCCCCTGAAGTTCTGGAGAGAACGCCCCGTTCTTCCCCACACAGGGGACCAAGGTTGATGAGTGCCTCTGATCCAACCCAAAGACCACACCTCTCAACATACTCCGAGCTCATCATTCTGTCTTTGGATCCTTATGACTCCTCAGAAGCTCTTGAAATAACTTAAAACATATAGACTTCTTAGGATGAATATGGATTTTGGCACTCTTTGTTAGAGTACTGAGCTGTTGGACTGGGAGTATAGCTCAATGATAGAACACTTGCCTGGCATGCTTAAGGCCCTGGGTACAATCCCCAGCACTGGGGGTGGGGGGAAAGAAGTAGTACATTGTTTTGTTTTCGATTTGTCCTTTGTTGACTTTCTTTGTTTCTATTGTTGTTTTGCTGCTATTATTATTATTATTATTATTATTATTATTATTATAAGAAATACCTGCAGTAGCTGGGTACAGCAGACACCTGAAAGGAATTACAGGTACCTAGGAGACTGAGACAAGAGGATCACAGGTTCAAGGCCAGCCTCAGCAACTTAGAGAGGACCTCTTTCAAAAATAAAAAATAAAAATGACTCGAGGTGTAACTCAAAGGTAGAATTCCCCTGGATTCCATCCCCAGCACTGAAAAAGAAAAAAAGTAAGACCTGCACATGATAAATTTAAATTACCAAAGTATGAGAAAAACACACAAGAAAAAGTGCAAACCCACCCCCTAGCAGACCCCTGCCCCCAGGCCAACTGCTGTTAACCATTTCTTGTGCATACTTTCAGAAAAAACCTCCATGCAGACTCAGCCTGTATACAAACAGGCAACATTCCAGGACATTTTACGCATTCAAATTTTACTTGGAAAACTTTGCAGGTCTGTCCTTGGGATGAATTTCCGATAGCATGACCCAAAAGAATCAGCTAAAAACAATTTAAGCCAAAGAGGACATGCAAGTAGAGGAATTTTGCCAAATTGCTCCAGAAAAGATTTCCACATCTTTCAACAAGGTATGCTCTTATCAACAGTTTCAAATGAAGAAAGCATCCCATTCTGTTTTGCATTTTCTGTATTAAGTTTATGAGCAAAATTGAGCACTTTTTAAAATAGTTGTACACATTTTTTAAATTCAGTTGTCTTTTTCTTGTTGGTGTAATGGTTTGGATTTAGAATGTCCCCCTAGCCCTCACGGAAACAAGGTAGCAATGTTGGGAGCAGGGCTTGGTTGTTAAGGAGGGGTGCCTGGGGATGCGGCCTTGGGGATTATATGGTCCCTCCTTCCCCTGCTCTCTCTCTCTCTCTGCTTCTGGCCTCCATGATGTGAGAGCAGAGCCTAGTGCTCTCCCTCTCTCCACTTCTAGCTGCCATACCCTGAGCTCCACAGACCTGGCCTGCCATGGACTAAACCTCTAAAATCTCCAAAAACTGTGGGTCAATAAGCCTTCCTTCCTCTAGGTGGTGTGGTCAGTGGTTTTGGATTATGACAGTGAGAATGTTGACTGAGAGAGTACACAAAACTCTTGGTCAGTTTAGGAAATAGGGCTGTCATATAGGTTGCAAATATTTTTCTACAATTTGTTTTATCATACCAAAGCTTTTAAATGTTTATTTGAAGAAATACAGCAATCATTTAAAAATTAACTTTGTACTTAGAAAGGTCTTCTTTTTTTTTGCGGTACCGGGGATTGAACACAGGGGCGTTCTACCTCCGCACTATACCCCCGGCCCTATTTTTTATCCTTTATTTTGAAACCGGGTCTCACGAAGTTGCGGAGGGCCTCACTAAGTAGAGAGAGAGAGAGAGCGAGCTGAGGCTGGCCGCGAACCCGGATCCTCCGGTCTCAGCCTCCCAAAGTACTGGAATAACAAGCGTGCGCCACCACGCCCGGCCAGAAAAAATCATGTTTACTTCTAGAAAGGTCTTTTTTAAAAAGCATGTTTACTTGTAATATTTTATGGTTTCATGTTTTATACTTTTATGTTTTATGTTATCTTTTATGTCTGGGATTGATTTAGAATAAAATAACTTTATTCCATCAGATAATGACCTTATTTTTTCTACATGGCTGATCTGTTATCATATTATTTGTTGAATGACCTATCATTGCCCCAACCGGATTTCCACTTGACATCTATTTTTGAACTCTGTGTTGTCAGTCCTTACATATTATCAAACTGTCATAACCGTAGTTATAGAATACATTTTTACCATTCTGGTACAAGCCTTTAATATCCTTCAATAGCAGTTCCAAGTTTTCTTCAGGTAGGTCCTACACATTTATTACATGTTTCTAGATATTTTTATTTTAGGATGGATTTTGTGAATGGAACTCTTTCATCCACTGTGTCCTTATTTGGTTGTAGTTTATGTATTGGAAATCCCTTGATCTCAGTGTATTCTTTTTTCAGTAGTGACTACAGAACTCTCTTGCCTTTATCTGCTTCTTTGGGGTCTACCTATCTGTGTGGGTTGACCACTCTGCCCTTCCCCATCTCCTCTGCCCCTTTCCTCCCTCTTGATTGGTTGCACCCAATATCAGATGGCGGTGAGTCCTGGTCTTTTTCTTTGCCTTAGTGGTCATAACTAAGGTCATAAGCCTGTGATTCTATTGTCTCTGGGTTGATGTATATGTGCACATATAGCCATCTATTCACAGTCTTACTAAGGTTGATGGTTATTGAATTGTGTCAGGGGTCTTCATAGCATATATTAAAGCTGATGTTTTCTGTTCTTTGGAGGTTAATTTTGGTCCTTTATATATTTCTTTTTTAACTGGTGTGTTGTAATTACACATCATAATGAGGTTCAGAGTGATAGAAAGATACATGCACACAGCACTTGGTGTGTTACTCTCTGGATCCCATGCCCTCTCTCCCACTTCCCATATATAATATTGACAGTTTTTTGATAACACCATATACAAATGTAGCATTATTTGAACTGTTTTCTTCATTCTTTTTTTCCCTCCCAACCTCCCTCCCCAATGCCCCTACTATTCTACTAGTATCTCCCCTTATTTATCAGAAGTCCCTTTTGTTTCCTAATTTCTCTGTAGCTTCCACATATGAGTGGAATCATACAACCCTTCACTTTCTGAAACTGGCTAATCTTTCTTAGTATAATATTCTCAAGTTTCATCCATTTCCCTGCAAATGAAAGAATTTTGTTCTTCTTTATGGCTGAGTAAAATTCCATTGTGTGTATATACCATATTTTCTTTATACATTCATCTGTTGGCAGATACCTTGGCTATTGTGAATTGTGCTGCTATAAATGTGGATATGCATGTATCACTACAATATTCTGACTTCAATTCCTTTGGAAAGAGCCCCAAGAATGGTATAGCTGGGTCATATGGTGGTTCCATTCCCGGTCTTTTGAGGAACCTCCACACCGATCTCCATAGCAGCTGTACTAATTTGCAATCCCACCAACAATGTATAAGGGTTCGTATAAGGTGTCCTCAATGGTTAGAATCACCCCAGGACTGCTTGTCCCGTCTTGCAAGGACCCAGGTTCAGATGAAGTGGTCTCCAGTGGCTTCAGCCCAGTTGTCCTCCCCAGGGGACCTGGGGTCAGTCTCTGTCCCCGGCGGCCAAGTGAATGCCTTGGGGGGGGGCGGAGAGGAAGACCCAGGGCACCCAACAGGGATAAGCCATCGTGAGTCTAGTGACCAGTGAGCAGGGGAGGGTCAACCTCTCCATGCAGCGGGGCCAGCCTCGCTCTAACCTGCCAGCTCTGGAGGAGTCAGAAAGACCCCTGGGATTTCCCGACAGTGCACGCTCCAGAGCGAAGCTGAGTGTAGCTTAGGGGGCTCAAGAGCCCCGAGCCCCTGCACTAGCCTGCACCTCCTAGAGCCACCAAGCCTTGAACCTGTGCCGCTGGCTCAGGGCCACCGGGGAAGACAGAGGCTTGGAACACTGGGGGGGGGGGCACAATGACTGTGCCCAGAGTATAGGGAGTACATCTGAAGGGGAGAGGGAGGCACAGATGGGAAGGGCCCTGCCTTCTATGGGATGAGGCTCAGGCTTAGCCCAGATCCCCAGGCCCAGGGATACAGCCTCACCATCGACTTCTCCATCCCAGTAACCCGAGGAGGGCACTGGGTTAGTCAGGGCTGGCATGTGACAGGCTGGTCAGCCTCTAGGTCCTTCTGAAGACCAGAGAAGAAACGAGCAAACCGTGAGCTGGAGCAATAGAGACTCACGCCTGGGGTGGGCAGGGCTCCACGTCATTCTACAGACACAGAAACCGAGGTTTGGGTATTGCTGATGACACTGAACGGGCTTTGCTTCAGGGTGTTCCTGCAGACCAAGACAGAAGGATGACCCATGGCCCCCCACCCCGGAACATACTCAGAGCCACCGCCACGTCTGGAGGAGGTGCCTGCTGCACCCGGCATGAGCAGAGCAGAGACCTCGACCCAGCAGAGACCAGCATGTCACCCAAGAGGGACCCGGGTGGGCAGGGGTGCATGTCTGCCGGGCAGAAGTAGCAGCTCACACTGTTTCAAAGCTGTCCACAGCCCAGAGATCCTCACCTTCATGAAAGATCACCCCACCTTAAACAACAGCACCAGAAGCACAAAGAGGCCATTTTTACAGGAGCCCATATGGCTGAAGCCAAGGACAGGGTTTACAGTGTGGATTAACATTCACTCTGGGGCCATATTGTGGGCAGATGAGAAACTCCCAAAGGTTTGGTGGTTGGGGTCTCTGTTCCCACATATACCAAGGGAATGAAGGCACACCTCCCTGCCACATAGCCTGCTACAGCCAGAGTGATTGATAGGAGTGTGACCGTTTCTGTGACTGTCACTTCCGGAGGTGGCCAGAAAGCACAGAGAATTCCAGGCTGGAAATGGATCCGGGGTTGATGCACCTCTCCTGGTCTCCAGCTCCACGAGGAGAGGGGCTTTTGCATAACTCAGCTGCCATCTCTCCTGGCAGATAAGATTGATGCAACAGGAATGTGTCTTGAGAAACAACCTGCCGGCCCTGCGAGCATCTGCCTGTCCCACCTAGGACCCTTCTGTCTGGGGGGACCCAGGGCCAGTGACTGGGGGTGAGGTTGGGAGTCAAGGTGCCCAATTCAAACCCTCCCTCCATCTGAGAGCTTTGGGATCTTGGAACTGGTATTTATTCTCTTTGAGCGTTAATTCCCTCGTCCGTGAAATGGGGGCAATGATAGGCACTTCCTTGAGGGAAGGATATGGTGAGGACTTTTATGATTTGGAAGTGTCCCCCAAAGGCCAGTGTGTTCAAGGCTTGACCGCCATCTGCGGCACCAGGAGGCGGGGCCTAGCATAAGGAAGTTATGCCACGGGGGTGTGCCTTGAAGGGGATATTGGGACTGCAACCCCATCTTTGCTTCCTGGCCACCAGGAGGTGAGCAGACTCCTCTGTCACATGCTTCTACCACCATGATGTGTCACCATAGGCCCAAAGTGACAGGGTCGAGTGACCGTGGACTGAGCCCTCTGACAGTGTGAGCCAGAATAAATCCTTCCTCCTTCAAATTGCTTATCTCAGATCTTGTCACAGGGATGAAAAGCTAACACTCAGAGCTTGGGTCAGGGTGACATTTTTAGGATTCCTGAAGGAAGGCTGGGGTGTTGGACTTTGTTCCACAGAGGACCCCAAAAGGCCAGGCAGCCGAGCCTGGGGGAGCCGTCTAGGGTCCGTCACAGGGAACCTCTTCCTGTGGATCCCCAGGGTCAGAGCACCAGGATGGACTCTGAGGTCAGGAAAGGGGGTGATGTGGATTGGAGATCATGGCAGGACTTGAGCTGTGTCCAGTAGGGGTGGTCCTGTGCTCCTGCTCACATGTCTTGTGGGGCAGGACATCCTCAGCCATGGGGCCTCTTCTTCACATTCAGGGGTCAGCAGTGTGAAACCCAGGTTCTCCTCTACACCCCTGTGCCTGCTTAGTTTGTGGTAGGTGCTGAAGAAAGAGTCGGTAAGTGCTGTGTGCAGCAAACTTCTTTTTTTTTTTTTTTGCGGTGCTGGGGATTGAACGCAGGGGTGTTCTACCTCCAAGCTATACCCCCGGCCCTATTTTTTATCTTTTATTTTGAAATTGGGTCTCACAAAGTTGCGGAGGGCCTCACTAAGTAGCTGAGGCGGGCCCTGAACCCAGATCCTCTGATCTCAGCCTCCCAAGTACTGGGATTACAAGCGTGGGCCACCACGCCCGGCTTGCAGCAAACTTCTAACGTGTCACTTCAGATTGAATCTCGCACAGTATACAGAGCCCTGTGGTCGACCAAACACTTGGTCACCCTCACCCCTTTGGTTTCCCTGTGTTCTTGTGAGGAACACAGGGCACAAGCAGGTGGGATTAGTGTCACTATTTTACAGAGCACAGGCCGTCTGAGCTGCAGGGCCTTAGACAGCATCCAGGTGTCCTGAGCACTAGACGGGAGTAACTTGCTCAGAGTCAAAGATCAGGTCTGATGGGGAGAAAAAGTGGGAGGCACCCAGATGCCTGGGCTCTCAGAACAGAGTTCCTTCCTTCTTTACATATTTTGTTAGTATTAAAACCTTGAAATAGCCTTGGGATTTATTTGTGCTTATTTCTTAATTAATATCTGCTCATTAGTACTTCTTTATATGCCTTTTGCAGTATTTTAATTTAAATACTTTAAAAACTTTCTTGCTCTTAAATTAATGTATCAAAAGGCTATACATTTTCCTCTAAATACTACTTTAGCTGAATTCCACAAGTTTTGCTACATATTAGTGTCCTGCCCTTCAATGACAAAATGATTTAAAATCTCCACCTTGATCTCATTTAGGAGAGCATTTGTAAATTTCCAAGTATACATTTATGTAAGTTCTTCTTGTTAACTTCCCACTCATTGCATTGTGGTCAGGGAAGTGTGAACTGTAGGATGCCTCCTTTGAAATTTCATGAGACTTTCTTTCCTTGTACTTACTATTTTTCATCTCCTGGAGCTATCCATTCCTGATGTTTTAAAGTTTCCACTGAGGTAACAAATTTGTCAATTTCTTCTTGCATTGCGCTTATGTCCCCAGGTGCACACAAGTTCATCGTCAGTGAGGCTTACTGGCAGACATAACCATAGTGCCTGTCTTCGTCCTCACTGATCCTTTCTGCCTTACATCCTGTCTGCTATTAGTATTTTAGTCAGTTTTTGTCGCTGCAGCCAAAATACCTGACAAGAACAACTTAGAGGAGAAAAGGATTGTTTGGCTCATGGTTTCAGAGGTCAGTCTATGGTTGGTTGGCTCCAAGGCAGAAACATCATGGCAGCAGGACTTGGCAGTGAAAAGCTGCTCAACTCATGGTGGCCAGAATCAGAGAGGAAGAATCCAGAGGAAGAGTTCTCAAAGCCATGCTCTCTCCAGCCCACCTCCTCCAGCCGTGCCCTGCCTCTGGGGGCATGCTTTTTTTTTTTTGCGGTACTGGGGATTGAACCCAGGGGCATTCTACCTCTGAGCTACACCCCCAACCCTATTTTTTATTCTTTATTTTGAAACAGGGTCTCACTAAGTTGCAGAGGGCCTCACTAAGTAGCTGAGGCTGGCCGCGAACCCGGATCCTCCTGTCTCAGCCTCCCAAGTACTGGGATTACATGCAGCTTTTTAAATGCTTTGGTCTAGAATTTCCTGGTGTATCATTTATCCCTTTCCTTTCTCTATGACCTGGTTTTAGGTGGGTCTGTGACATCCATTTCTCTCATGAGGAATGAAGCTCTGCTGTGTTCCAGGAACCCTAACTGGTCCCTAACTCTCAGGAGCAAAGAGCCTAGATGTATCTGTGCTCGTGTTCTTGTGACATGCACACTCATGCACACACTCACCTTGCACATGCTCTCACACTCACATACACACTCACAAATGCACATGACCCCGATTCAGTTCTGCATCTCCTCCAGATTATATAACACTCAAGTAGGAATGTGGCTGTTTTCTTTTCTTTTTTTTTTAATTTATTTTGCGGTACCAGGGATTGAACCCAGGGGCATTCTACCTCTGAGCTCCACCCCCCAGCCCTATTTTTTTATCCTTTATTTTGAAACAGGGTCTCAGCAAGTTGCAGAGGGCCTCACTAAGTAGCTGAGGCTGGCCTCGAACCCTGATCCTCCTGTCTCAGCCTCCCAAGTACTGGGATTACAAGCGTGCGCCACCACGCCCGGCTATGTGGCTGTTTTCAAAATGAAATTTCTCATCGGAGGAACTGCTTTAAGTATGTGAGTGTGAGAGAGTGTGTATGCAGAACTGTGACTAGCCCTTTTGTTACACACAGGGGAGCCTTTGCAGCACACTGGGTCCTAGTCCCCTGGTGTGACCCGGGCTGGGTAAGATGCTTCTCCTGGGGGCCTTTGTTTTTCCTCAGTAAATGAGGCCCATCTGAGGGCACTTCCTGTGGAGCAACCACCCCGAGGGGAAGTGCTCCCTGGGGCATCCAGAGAGGATGTTAACTGGTGTGGGGGGGCACCATTCCTTCCTCTTCTGGCTTTGTAGGAAGGAGGCCAGGCCTTTGGGGCCCATGGGGCCTAGGGCTTATCAGTGAGCCTCATGCCCAGGACGCCCAGTTCCACCTCCAGGTGTCAAACCAGGCAATTTAATTAAACAGAAATTGAACAGCCAGCAGTGTGACATCATAGTTCCTGGAACCGGAATTGTAGCCATAACTCTAGAAGCTCATTATGCCCTATAAGAGTTTTAGATTTTTTAGAAAATACATATCCTTTGGGCACTGTGCACTCATTTGATCACCTTGCTGGGGCGGCCCTGGCTGGTCAGGCCCACCCACCTGCTTGCTGGCAGTCCCTCCCCAGCCTCACTGTGGTCCCACTAGTAATTAAGCCTGTTAAGAGATGGGAGAGCTTCGGTATCAGTAATCCAATCTCCCCTGTTTACTGATCTCTGCCATTAGCTGAGTTGAAAGCAAAATGTTTTAATTTAAAAAATTGGCAATAAGTTGGTGTAATGCCATAATTTGCACAGGGCTCCTTCTAGAAAATGACTTCGCCCTTGTCTTGGTTGCTATGACAACTAATGGACGTGATTGTTCCGGCGTGAGAAGCAGCTTGCCTAGGGGACATGAAGTGGGAAAAGGGGCCTCTGCGGGGGACAGAGCCAAGAGGTGGAAAGGCCAGACTTCTCTCCGTGCAAAAGCAAACAAGCAAAAAAGCATCTTCATTGTCACCCCTTTGGCTTGAAGAGTCCATGCTCCCCAGCTGGCTGACCAGCGTCTCCAAGTGTCTTGGTCCAGGCTGCCGCTAGGTGGTCCAGCCGGCACAGGGTGAACCTCAGCGTTCATTCATTTTGTGTGTGTGTGTGTGTATACTACTGGGGATTGGACCCAGGGGCGTTCTACCTCTGAGTTACACCCCCACCCTATTTTAGCTTTTTGTTTTGAAATAGAGTCTCGCTAAGTTACCGCATGCTGGCCTGGAACTCATGATCCTCCTGTCTCAGCCTCCCAAGTACTGGGGTTACAGGTGTGCACCACCATGCTTGGAAAACCACTCATGTTGGAACATGCTAAGGGAGCCTCCTGCCCCAGAGCAGGACAGACAGGCCGAGGCCAATGCAGGCTTCGGGTAAATCAGGTAAAGGCCTCCTCACCTCCTCCACCTATCCCAGGATGGCTGGCTCTGCAGGTTAGGGGAGGCAGGTTCTGTTTCCTGCCTCAGTGTGCTCAGTATCCCCAGGACACGCAGGCAGTTGGGGCACTGGCCAGGACGGGGACAGATGTGGAGAACCATCAGAGGTCTCCTTCAAATAACCCCAAGGCCAGACAGAGCAAAGACCACACCTGCTCTGGGGGTGGGGGAGGCCTAAGGCCAGTATGGACTCGATGTTCTAATCATGGGGCCAGTCTGCTGGGAAGAGTCCCCTTTATGGTAGCAGGGGAGGAGTGCCTTGTGGAAACAGACCAGCAGGTTGAGTCTTAGTTTCCTCATCTGTGAAATGGGAACGTGAGCGTCTCTCTCAGAGTCACTCTAAGAGTTGACAGAGACCCTGGGCCAGTCCAGCATGCTGTGCAGCTCTGCTGGGGGTGGGCACCCAGGAGGTGAGGGGACAGGGACCTTTTGCCAGTCAGCTATGCATACCGCTGGCCACAGCCTGTGGGCAGTGCTCCAAAACCTCCAGAAGGCACAGCTGCCACACCGGGAAAGGGGGACAGGTTCTGTCCAACTGGGGGCAGGGGTGGGTTGCGGGGCTGAAACAAGAACAAAGAAGGAAAATCTCAGCTGAAAGAAAATGTGGGGCGGGACGGCTGCGCATGCCACCTACCGCAGTGCTTGGCACGGCCATTGTGGGGTCTTCTGAGCCACCGCCAGGAGCAGGGCAGGGCCCTCTACTCCACCGGCCCAGGCCCACCACCCTCTCCAGGGAGCAGCCAGGATGGCGATGACATGACCTTCAGCAGCACCTGCGGCCGCTTCCCTCCATTCTCAGTGAGGGTGTGCTCAGGCACGGGCCCGACAAGGATGGGGACACAGAAGAGCAATGGCACTAGGTGACATTCACTCCCCCACTCTACTTGAGTGGTCCCTCGGGGTGGCAGACAGCAACGTCATGTGCTGGGTGCCCCCGCCTTGACCAGGCCCACCACACTCCGACTGGCCCCTGGATCAATGCCCGGGTTGCTGGGACCCAGCCAGAGCTGCTCAAGAACATGGCCTCCCCTCCCTTCCTGAGGGGCACTGGGGAGAGTGGGGGCGGGGCACTGGCTCTCAGGAGGCCCAGCCGCCCTGCTCAGAGCCCGCAGGCCTGTCTGACCTAGCTGAGTCGCTCCTTCGCAGCAGCCCCCCAGGAGGGCCATCATCAAGCTGCAAGGCACTGGTGTGGAAGGACGATAAAACATGTATTGACCACGATCCTAATCTGGCACACTTGTGCCCCGGAGCTCCAGCACTGAGTTATGGGGCCAGACACCAGCAGAATGCGAGCCCACTCAGAGCAGAATTGAGATAAGAAAATGCCCCCCGGCGATTCAATTTAACTAGCGACTACTATTTGCTAAGTGCAATGGGATACAGACACGAAGGAGATACCGCCTAGCATTTTCTGGTCTGACAGGCATGCACAGGGCCCTGTCCCGATGGGGTTACAAGGGGCAGGGGACCTATGTCTTTGTGTCCCCTGGGCGGGGAAAAGGCAGAACAGTGTATGTACCAGCTCAGAGGAAGCACCAAGCCCAGCCACCTTTCTTTGGGGGAAGGTGGGACTGGGAACTAAACCCAGGGACTTTCTACCTCCAAGCTACACCCTGTGATAACGTGCCCAGAAAAAAGTAATTTTTTAGCCTCGTTTTCTACCCTAAAATTAAACTCCCTGTCTTTACTGCCACAAGGACAAGACTAGTTCCCCAAGGACAGAAAACCAGTTCCTGCCCTTACCTCCACCCCAGGACAAAGCCCTCAAAACCGACCCCCACCTCTGTGTTTAACCCCCTACCCTAAACTAATCACTTTACTTCTAAATAAGGGAAAACTTTCTGTGGTTGGCTGATTCGAACCCAAACTGCAAAAATCTGTTTTTGTACCTCCAGCTTGTTCTATAAAAAGGGAGCTGTAAGCTACACAAGGGGCTGCCATTCTAGCCTGTGCTGGTGGACGGTAGCCCCGCCGTATTAAAGCCTCGCCTCAACTGAGATGGTGGTCTTGGAATTTCTGTTTCTCATGCACTATTCAACATTTGGAGGCCCCAGCGCTTACAGAGACCCCACTCGGGCCTTGGACGGTGACCTGGCTCCCCGTTTCACCAGACAATGTGTGGCGGAGGCTTCTGGTGAGTCGACTCTGGTGGAGGTCGGGGTTGGTTGGATGCAACGGGTAAACCCGGTCTCCTGAGGTCTGGGGAGACGTTCCCCCGCCTCTTAGTTGTTATTCCTGGGAATTAATTGTCTTGTTTATGTCTATGTTTTTTGTCTGTCTGCTTGGTCGTTAGGGAAAGTTGGTTCTGCCTGTGTGTCTCTACAAATTGTTATTTCCAATCGTTGTTCTTAGGTTTTCATCTTTATGGGCGCCATCCTTTCTCCGTCGGCTGGTGTACAAATGTTTGGCTTCTCGGTCTTGTTCTTGTTGTGATTGTTGTGTTTTCGATAGGCTTAGGGGCAGTAGCGTCCCCCCCCCCCAAATTGGACAAGGTTCGAAAGGTTTTTACTCTTGTTTTATTACATCTTGATCTGCCTTGCTTTCCTAGGCATTCCTTACGCTTCAATATTGATCCCCTGCTGGTGGAGTGGAGCTGTGGGGGCAGAGTGCCAGGTCTTACAAAGTTGTAACTAAACTCATTTGGACAAACATTACCCCACCCCAGGGAGAGATGGGGAAAACAAACAGGAGGGCTCTTCCAAACGGGCGCACATAATGGACTGGTCACCCCAGCGCTTTGAGCCAACCCCCTCTTTCCGAGCACAGAGGGTGGTTCATTTGAGTCACAGTGGAGGAAACCGGCCTTGAGGTGAAACTCAGGGAAGCTACCTCCAAAAGCAGTACACATCCAACTCAAAACATTAGAGCCCCCCCTGACCTCGAGTAAGCGTGTACGGACTTCAGGAGGTCACTCTCCCGGCCCACTTGAGGGGTGAGCCACCCGCTTGTAAACCCAAAGGCTGGGGAAGTGGGGAGCGTAGGCCAGTCCTACCTCCTTGCCATTGGAAGAGGCACCAGGTCAGGGGTTTATACGGACCCTCCGCAATCCAAAATGCTGCTCGAGGTTTAGCTGGTAAATCCCTGTGAGGAGTAAAAAACAAACAAACAAACAAACAAAAAACTGTCCATTCGGACTGTGGAGGCTGAACGCTGACTCGGCTTGCTTACGCAAGTAGCTGTTGGGCAGTTCCTCCTAAAAGAGTCCTGGACTTAAGTAAATCATAAAAATCCCAAAATGGGCCAAGGATCTTCTTCCTCTTCTCTCAACACCCCTCTAGAAGCCCTGATGACTCATTTCAGTGAGTTTAAGAGCAGGGCCCGCGCAAACGGGTATACAGTAACTAGAGGGCAATTGCGGACTTTTTGTGAGCTTGAATGGCCTTCCTTTGGGACGGGCTGGCTGGCAGCAGGTTTTTTTTTCTTCCGCTTATCAGATCTTTATCTCATAAGACAGGTAATTCTCTCTAACCCTGGCCACTCTGACCAGATTCCTTACATTACTGCTTGGATAGACCTGGTTGTAGACTCACCCTCTTGGATTAAAAAGTTAACCTGCCCTCCTGTCCTGATAACCCAACCCCAACAGGCAAAGGACAAGGAAAACCCCAAGAAGAACCAACAAGGGCCAGCCGTTCTCCAAGAAGATGAACACCCAGACTCACTTGACCCCTCCCTTAACCTCCCACCTCCTTAAAATTCAATGCCTGGCAAATTAAAGCTATATGGTACCAAAATTAGCCTGTATAAAAGAGCGCTCATATAAAAGAAATGGATCCAAATATTTTTTGTTATTGTTCACGTGACTTAAGTTTTTAACAAATAAGTTTTAAATGTGTTGATAAAATAAAAGTAAAATGTTATAAAAGGAATTAACAGATTTTTCAGAATAGCTAATCAATATTATTTATTTAAGTGTCCATTGTTTGTTTTTAGGATTTTGAAACAGGATATCACTAAGTTGCCGAGGTCCTTGCTAAGTCACTGAGGCTGGCCTCAAACCTGCGACCCTCCTGTCTTGGCTTCTCAAGTAATGGAATTACAGCCATGCATCACTGCGCCCGGCTGCAGTCTGGCCAAACTGTGACCCAGCAGCATTTGCTGCAGATGGGCCCCCTGCCAGGAGTCAGGTCTGCCTCTGTCCTGGAGGGTCAGAGGGTGAGCTACAGACAGGTTTACTTACAAAAGCAAGAAATGCACATTCAAGGGCGAGTACAGGCCATCTCCAGAGAGACCCCTGGGGGCTCGTGGCTCCTCTTGGAGAGGTGACTTCCATGAGGGGTGGGCAGGAGGAGGTGTGTGAGGATGACATCAGTCCAGTAGTCACAGGTGATTCAGGGTGTTTGATCATCTCCAGGGCCCTGGTGGGGCCTTCAAGGACACGTCTAGTTGTTGGGATCTGTGGTCCCTGAAGCTCCCCTTGGCTGCCTCTCTCCCTCACCCCCAGAAGTCAGGGCACCCTCCCTGTCCCTGCCCTGTCCTTGGGTCTCACCAGTGGTACGTGGGCCCTCCCCAGGCCCCGCCTCACTTGGCAGCTGCACACTCCTGCCCCTTGATGCCCATAGCAGCTGGTACTCAAGGCTGGAGTGGCACTCGGGCCCCCTGCCTGGACAGACCCATACCTGCCGTGGATCAAACCCACTGAGAACCCTGCACCGTGGTCTCCTCATCCCCACAACCATCTGAGGGGCCCTGGTGCCGACTTCAGAACACGGGAGTTTGTGTTCAGCCCATCCCTCCCCACGTGGACATGTGCAATGGGAGAAGACTGGACATGTGCTAGCAGATTCCTCCCTTAGCCGGACAGGTGTTCCCCAACCCCTCCCGCCTTGGACACGTGATCACTGGACCCCCACCTTGCTGGGACACTTGCTTACCTGGTCCCCTATACATGTGCTCACTGCACCCCTGCCTCCCCTGGACACATGATCACTGGACCCCTGCCTCCCCTGGACACGTGTTCACTGGACCCCTGCCTCCCCTGGACACATGTCCCCCGCCTTGACCAGGCCCACTGCGCTGACTCTCAGCCTCTCCCTCTCCCCTCCTGTAGTTGTGGAATCTTCTGGAATGTACACCAGGGCCCATCTGCTGCAGTCAGGTCAAACCCACTGTCCCAGCAGTCCTGAGCAGCCCTCTGCCACCATCCACCCTCCAGCTTACTCCTCGTCCCCCTACTCCCACATGCTCCCTCGCTGGCCTTGACCCCGCGGCTCAGCCCGGGCCTCCTCCTGGAGCTCCTGCCCTTCGTCCTACCCTCTGCACGGGCCTGCCTCCCTCTCGGATGTTGCTCTGGGGACCCTTTCTTCCCCGGGGTTGGACTCTCCTGTGAAGAGGGGCCCTCTCTATGGGGCTCTTACCACTGAGCAGAGGCACGTATTGATCTGCATCCCCACAGCCTCCCTGTGCCCCAGCTCCCCGGACCCTTGCTCTTGACCCTTTCACTCGCCATGATACCCCGACACCCAGAGCACAGCCTCAAAGGTGCTCAGTGCCCCAAGGTGTCCCCACTAAGTGACCCTCTCTGTCCCTGTCTCTTCGCCTGTGAAATGGGGCCATCAGACAACCCACTGCAGGGCATTGGAGGGAACATGGGATCCACGCAGACATCAGAGGAGGAACATGCTGGGCAGGGGGAGCACGGGACAAGGCCTGGCTGGGAGTCACCCGGAGGACTAGAGAGCAGCACGGGACCAGTGGCGCAGGGGGCCTGAGGAAGAGCAGGACCTGTCAGAGAGGTGGCTGCGGTGGCCATGGAGGAGGGGCAGCCACTGTGGGCTTCTGACTGAGGTCTCCGAAGGATCGCTTCATAGCTGGGAGAGGATGGGGCAGAAGAGAAGAGGACAGGCATGTGGGGGCCTGGGCGGGGGTCAGAGTCTGGGGCGTTTGGAAGATAGAGGATGCAGGATCTGCTGGCGAGGGTCTGATGGGAAGCCGGTGCCCAGAGAGGCAGGCCTCGTGGCTTAAGGGACAGGAAGATGTGGCTGCGTGACAGGGCGAGTGCTCCCCTCCAGCTACTCAGGCAACCAGGGAATGTACGCAGCTCTTCTGCAAAGTGTTTGATATGATTATTGTCACTGTCATTAACATCGAGCAGCTCGGTCTGTTTGGGTGGGGCATTCAGGGAAAGCAGATGACACAGGGCCACAGGGCCACGGAGACTCTGCCCAGTCAGAAAGAACGTGCCTGTAGTCCCCGTGTCTCGGCTTTCTCCTTGCTCTCCCTCAGCAGCACCCACCTCTCTTGCCTGGGGCTCCAGTCTCCCTGCGATGGGGGCTGGGGGAGCAACAGTGGTGGCACCGTCAAGAGCCTCGAGGGTCCCCTCCGTACTCACGCCACTCAGACCCCAGTGCCAGGTGGTCTTCAATGAGCCGGGGCCTGATTTGATTTGGCTCTGGCCCCCAGCACTTCTCGCCCATATTCAGGGCCTGTCTCTTTAGAGGATAATTGTAAGAAGTAATTCTATTTGAGAAACAATTGCTCCAGCAATATGATGGTGCCCCGGGAGCTAATGGATCCAGCGTCTTTGCATACGAAGGACACGTTATGGCCAAGCAAGGGGCATTCTTCCAGAAAGATCTTGTTATGTGTCAAGGCTCTACCCTCTCGGAGCTATTAGCAGGCGGTGGAGAATGGGGGTGGGGAGGCTCAGAGATGCTCGTGCACTTGGTTCCTCCAGGGTGATGGGCACACCGGGCAGAGCCGGCAGGGGCATGGGCTCGGCACACCAGCCTTATCTCTGCACACTCTGCTGGTGCAGCATCCACTCCAGCCTGGACACCCTGTGCTTCTCGGCTCTGGTACCTGCTGCTCTCTGGTCAGAAGGCCTCGCCCAGGCCTTGCCAAGGGACAGCGGCTTGTGGCCTGGGAAGGACTCCTTCTGGGCCTCCCCCCTTCATGCCCACGCGCTGGGCCCGTGCCTGCACAGCACTTCCACTGTCTACTCAAGTCTCTGCTCCTGTCTGCTCCTCGGCTAGGCTGGGATTTCTCCAGGGCAGGAGAGAAGGTGGTGCACGGGTCAGAGTGCAGCGGGGGCTCGTGCCTGCCACTGCACTTGCGTGGCCTGCTCAGGCCTCTCCTTCGTTCATTCAGCAAGCATCTGCTGAGGGCCCAGGCACATCAGGCTCTGTGCTGGGCTGTCTTGGTCTGTCGGGCTGCCCTAGCAAGGTACCTCAGACTGGGTGTCGTAAACGACAAACACTCCTCGCAGCTTGGAGGCAGAGTCTGAGATCGGAGTGCCCGCGTGGACAGGTCTGGTCTTCAGACAGCCATCTTCCCGGGGCCTCCTCACCTGGTGGAGAAAATCATTCCTCTGGTTTCTTCTCAGGAGTTCATCGACCTGATCTCCAGGGCTCCATGTTCACGGCCCAGTCCCTCCCCAAGGCCCCACCTTGAACGCCATCGCCATGGGAGGTGGGGTCACAAACATCCAGCCCAAAGCACAGGCACTGGAACACAGAGCAGGGGCTGCAGGATTCCCTCAGGACAGCCCCACTGAGGGAACACGGGAGCCACGCAGACGTCGGAGGAAGAGCATGCCGGGCAGGGGCAGCACTGGAGCCGAGGCCCCTGCTGGGTGTCACCTGGAGGACTGAAGGTCAGCACGGGGTCAGTGGAGTCGGGGGCCCGAGGAAGAGCAGGACCTGTCAGAGAGGTGGCTGTGGGGAAGGAGGGGCGGCCACCGTGGGGTTCTGACTGAGGTCTCAGCAGCATCGCTTTTATTCCTGAGAACAGGACAGGGGTGGCGAGGCGTGCTGGGGAGAGAGGTCAGGGTAGGAGTGTGCTTTTTGTATACCTGCTGGAACTCCAAGGACAAATGTCTGTGACTGGACGTTGGACCTGAGCCTCTGGCACAACATTCCTGCCCTGGGCCCTGTCCCTGTCCTCCCCACGGGGTCAGTGTGGCAGAATCTAATGTAGGGACCCGGACCCCACACACAGGCCTGGCCCTTGGAGGCGCCTGGTAAACCTGCTGTTCCCTTGTCCTGCTTGGCCTTGGTGGATGTTCCCCAAAAGCTGGCCATTCCCTGTCCCCTGCCCGGGGGAATGAGGGACATGTCAAGCTTATCATGGTTGGTTGTTTTGTTTTGTTTTTGTACTAGGAATTGAACCCAGGGGCCATTCTATCTTCAAGCTAGCCCTTTTTACTTTTTATTTTGAAACAGGGTCTTGCTAAGTTGCTAAGGGTCTTGCTAAGTTGCTGAGGCTGACCTTGAACCTGTGGTCCTCCTATCTCAGCCTCCCAAGTTACTGGGATTACAGATGTGCATCACCACGCCTGGCTCTGATCATGGTATTTTGGCTGGATCAGGGGGGCAGCTTGAAAGCCCTGGCTCCCAGACACCTGTCCCCCAACCCCACCCCAGGCATCCTAGCCCTCTACTCCAGTGAAGCTGCTGTATGCCTCCCCCAGAATCTGCCCCAGAAGGGTGAACTCCCTGCCTGTCCCTATTCCTGAAGGATGACTTTTCTTCTCTCCACAAGCCTGTGAATTAATTCATGCCATCTATTTTCTCAACTCGGATCAAAGGTTGTCAAATTCCTTTACCCGCTTAACGATCTATAATATACTCTTCCATTTCCTGACCAGGCTATTAGATGAAATAGAATTCATAATGGCCTTCCAGCAGCATCCATGCACCTGTGTACATGTGCAGGGTCACAGGGAGAGTCCAGGAGCTGCTCAGCCAGGAGATTCTGCAAACCCGGCCTTGAGCAGCTTACTGCTCCGAGTACCAGACAGATTCAACAGTCCATGTGAAGCTAGAAATACATGACATATGTGCCACCACTGCTGTGGCCGTGTGCACAGCAGACATGATTAATCAATTGTAGATACTCTTCACCACTGAGCGCTGATGGGGCTTCCCTATTCAGTCATCAAAAGATGGTACAAGTGCTTGTCTGGACAAGGAAACGCTTGACCACCCAGACAAGAGAAGTTAATGTCTCTTGTCACCATGCCTGTTTTTTCTCTTCTTTCCTTTTTTTTTTTTTTGTAGTACTGGGGATTGCACTCAGGAATGCTCTACCACTGAGTGATACCCCAGACCTTTTTATTTATTTATCTATTTATTCATTCATTTTTATTATTATATTTCTATGTGTGGTACTAGGAATTGAACAAGGGGTATTATACCTCTGCACTATACCCCCAGCCCTTTTATTTTGAAGCAAGGTCTTGCTAAGTTGCCGAGATTGGCCTCAAACCTGCAATCCTCCTGTCTCAGCCTCCCAAGTACTGGGATTACAGGCCTGTACCATGTTTTGTTTTGTTTTTTTAAATGTGTCCTAAGGATGAGTAAAAGGAGGTGGTTAGGGTCCCATAGCCAAATCTCCTGCAGGCTGTCCATGAGGGCACAGCCTACTACCCTGTTCCAGGGGTGGGAATGAACATCCCCAAGCCTACAGGCTCATTGTGCAGACCACCAAGCTCCTGGGTGAGAAAGGCAGGGGCTACAGCAGCACACAAGGCCATGAGTAGAGGCCCCTGCGCCTGCTGCATCCACCCCACGTGCTGACACACCAGCCCTGCTCTCTTGGTTTCACGCCTTCCAGGAACAACCATCAAGGCCAACAATCAAAGCTAAGAAAAGCCCAGAACCCATTGCCCTTCCTTCTTCCCCAGAAGCATGACACCTGCTTGGAGTACAGAGTCCTTGTCTCCCTGGCTGTTCCTGTCTTGAGGGCAGCGTTGGTGCCGGACCCAGCCACTGGGGCCTCCCTGCTTCCTTCCTTCCTCCTCCTGCCCCAGTTCAGAGCTCCTGCAGTGGGTCCTCGGCTCCTGGCTCCTCTGAGCTGGGCTGCTGAGAGGAGCAGCAGTGGCCAGGTCAGATCCTGACAGCTGGACCAAGGGAGACACAGCCAAAGAAAGCCAGGACCTTAGTGTCTGCTCGGCTCTGAGAGAAGAGCAGAGAACTGAGTTTAGAGGAAAACTTGGGGGCTGAGGGAGATCCTGAACCGGCAGCCACGGGGGATGCCACGGCCCCTCGTCACTGTCAAACAGCGGTGCTTCCTGGACCTTCAGCCATGCTCCCTGGAGCAGCAAGACCCGCTCCCCTCACCCCTGCCTCGACCTGAGCCTTTTAAGCAAATCAGCAATGTAATTATTGATCTGTAAAAGAAAAGGAATTAATACGGCCGCCCACATCCTTTGAACATAAGAGTATTTAACAATGAACTCTGCTTAAACTTCATAAAAGCCTCTTCAGCAAATCAGCACGCAAGAATCGATCTGGCAGCCGGCCTGTGGATCCCAGCTGTCTGCCTCTCCCACTGAAGGACCATTAGTTGGTCTTGCTGGATGCTCCCCTCTGCGTTTATGGCCGGAGCTCGCCCCCCGGGACACTTCCTGCTTCTTGGTGGGGGCTGAGTTGACCGGTTTTGCTGAACCTCTTTTTTCTTAGAGTCCAGGGTATTGACTGGACTCAGGATGAATGAGGAGGTACGCTCAGGCCGGGATTCTCCATTTCCCCTGGCCCGGCACACCAGGCTCAGGCCTGCCAGGGAGACCCCAGAGACCCCACTTTCCACTTTCCATGGAGTAGGAGCGGGGGCACTTGAGGGTCCCTAGGAGATGGGCGTTCCCCGCTCACCTCCCAGAGCACAAAACCATCAACCCTCCTGGGTCTCACAGATGGCAAAGGCTGGGCACTAGAATCTGAACTGATGATTTGAGCAACTTCTTCCTCAGGAATGTGAGTTGGGTACTTGGGAGGCTGAGACAAGAGGATCGTAGGTTCGAAGCCAGCCTCAGAACTTAGTAAGACCCTCAGCAACTTATCAAGACTCTGTTTCAAAACAAAACAAAACAAAATTTAAAGGGTTGGGGGGGTGAAGCTCTGAGGTAGAATACTCCTGGGTTCAATCCCTACCATAAAAAGAAAAGAAGAAGAAAGAGAGAAAAGGAAGGAAGGAAGGAAGGAAGGAAGGAAGGAAGGAAGGAAGGAAGAAGGCAGGCAGGCAGGCAGGCAGGCAAGTTGGGGTTGGTATTGCCATAATGAGAAAGTTGCCCATGATACTGTGAGCTCTGGGACTGGACATGTCCCTAAAGAGGACTCGTCTGGGTGCCGGAGGAGGCCTAGGAGTCCAGAGGATTTTGCTGGAATCCCCACTTACCCTGGCATGGCCTTTACCCTTCACCCCTTCCCGTCTACCCTCGACTCAGCTGCCAGCCCACCGATGTCCTGTGAGTGTGTGCTGACGATGTGGGGCCTGTCGGTCTAAGCGGGGAGGTGGGGCGCATCGGTCCTGTGTTCTGAAGCAGGACTCCGAGCTCGCTGCTGGCCCTGGAGCAGAGACCTGCACCCTGTGGCCTTCCATGACCACCATCCTGGCTTTGTGTCCGGAACTCCTCCCACTCTGGCCACAGCGGTTGCTCTGTGAAATGGGCTCAGGCTTTGGCTTCTAGACCCCTCCATCCCTGTCTCAGCAGCAGGGGACTGGCATGGACCCAGCACCTAACAGGGTAGAGCCCTGAAGCTGGTGTCCCAGACCCAGCCACACCATCTACCACCACCCCATCCTCACCTCTCTGCTGGACCTCAGCCAGCTCCCACGGTCCCTCTGTGGCTTCTGCCTCCATCATTTCTCCTCTGGTCTCCCTCACACTCATCACTTTCTTCTCCATCTTTGCCTTCTTATCTGTCTCTGTTCCCCCTGTTTCTATTTCCCATGCTGGTCTCTGGTTTTCTTTTCTCTGCATCTCTGTCTGACTCTTTCTCTACTAATGCTTTCAGTCTCTTTGTCCGTCTGACCCCCTCTGGAGCAGGATGGGTGATGTTCACATCCGGGTCCTAGGACCTGGCATGGATGGAGGCCAGCCTGCAGAAGCTTCTCTTGAGACCGCTGCCGAGGCTGGCCTTGCTCCTCCAGGGGAGCTGGGGCTGCCCAGGGTCTCCCAGCATACCTTGCCCCGGGAGCCCCACTGAGCAGGGTGCCCCTCTTGGTTCTGTGGTGGGCTGCATCCTGGGTCTGCAGAGTCAGGAAGGAGCTGGGGACTCTGTGCTGGAGAGGACCAGCTGGATGCCTCGTCTCCCAGTGTCCCTCCCCACCCTCCCGACCTGTGTCATCAACAGCTAGGTGCCATTCCTCAAGTTCAGGCTGCCTCTGTGAGGCTGCACCCTGCTGGGAAGGGGTGGCACCGCTGGGCTGTGGCCATGCACTTGGCCTTGTTGACCTGTGCCCACAAGGGCAATCCCAGGTGAGTCAGGCGGGGGCACCTGGATGCCGGGGTGCCCCGGCTTCTGCACTAGGAGTAGAAAGGTCCCGGGCTCACCCTGCCGGGCTGCCTTAGGACCCCCTCAAATGCAGGCTGTGTTAGGAGGGCATTTGGGCCTCAGACAAGGGCCAGGGACTCAGATATCCTGAGAAAGAAGCTGAGGAGCGCCGGGGGAGGAAGTCCTGCCAGCAGGGGTGCCCAGAGGTCAAGCCCCTACCTTAGCAGCAGGAGGGGGTCCTTGGCACAGCGGTTTCACTCCAGGCTGGCTCCTAAAGATGAAGAGGCAGGGAGGACGCCAGGGAGGTTCTAGAAAGTGGCCCTGCCCTCCTTGGACTGCTCAAGGCATCCGGGAACCCACTGAGCCCAGTGAGATGCTTCCCAGGCAGGTCCAGGGCCCCCTGGTCCTGCGCCCCTGCCCTGCGCCAGCTGCCCCCGCCCAAGGATTTGGAACCAGTCAACACTGCCTGCGGAAAAGGTCGCCCCCTCTTCCTGACCCCACTGCTTCCTGCTGCCCCGAGATCAAAGGGTGGCGTATCAGTGGCAGTTCCTGTCATTGGCCTTTAATGGATACTCGCCCCATTAGCACTGGGGCTGGGAGGAGAGTGGGAGCCTCAGATCTGAGCCCCAGGGGGCAAGGGACAAGGGAGGGGGAGGGGCAGAAGGCAGCCCCCACCCTGGCCTGGGGGTGGATTCGGATTCGGGAGTGCTCACACTGGGCTGCTGGCCCTCCGGGTCCACCTGGAATCTCAGAGTTTTCACTTGTGGAAGGAGGGGATGTAGGGACACTGGAGAGGGGGGAGGTGCTCTCTGAGCCCCCACAGCCCTGCCACGCCACAGTTCTATGCTGTGAGCCACCAGGTCCTGCCTGGCAATGGCACCATGTGCTGCCCCAGTGGAGGATGGCTGCAGGAGAGCCATCCACGAGGGCTCCAGGCCTACAGCAGGTGGGACATAGTGCTTTTCTGAAGCCAGGGCACCCAGGAGTCCAACAGGGAGAGGGCTGGAGGAGACGGCCGGGCGCCAGCCCCTGGGTAGCGCCGCTCCCAGCCATCGCCTCCTTGGAATCTCCGAATGGGACCCTCAGCAGGACGCTGCTACCCCCACTGAGGGTCCAGCTAATAGTATCTAGGGCAGGACCTGGTCTCCCCATGACAGTCAGCCTGGCCTCAGGGCACCACTGCAGCCAGGCCCCACCGGCTCCCGGCCCATGCAGCTGCAGAGCTGCCTCCCGTGTCCTGCACACAGCCCCTGGGGGCCTACAGGTCCTCCTTCCATGTGACAGGACGTCCTCTAGCCAAGTCCCTGACCCCCGGCACCCTCCAAGTGGTGTGCCCGTCTTGTCATATTCCTGAGAGCAAGGGGTCAGCAGGGGCAGGACCAGTCTCCTGATTTCAGAACCTGTGAAAGTCAGAGGCCCTGTAGTGAGTCAGGTGGGGTTGCTCTGTGCACCTTGCACCGAGGGCCAGACCATGCAGACAGGCTGAGGAGCCCAGGCTGGGAGCCAGGCCAAGTGGTGGCTGCTCAGAGCTGTGGGGAGGAGTCCGTGGTCACCAGCCCATGCAGAGAAGCCCATGTGTGGCAGCCACCACAAGGGCGTTGCGCGTGAGCTGCGGGCCTCCTGCCTTTGTCCCAAGGCCAGTGTCACTTCCTCTGAACCAGCAGCTCAGAAACACAGCCTGAGAGCTCACCCCAAACCCACCAGCTCAGAGGAGCCGGGGGAGCAGGCACCAGTCCATGAACCTCGCGAGCTCAAGGCCAGGAACCCCCAGGACTGCCCTGGATCCCTTCATCCAAATAGGTCCACCACTAAGGCAACTGTAGTCTTGGGGAACAAGGGCAGGCGGGATGTGGACACCTACTGTAGATGGTTCTAGATGGTTCTAGACAAGATGAAGGCTGAGGGCCCGCTCCCTGGCCAGATGTCACTGCCCACGAGGACAGTCAGGGCAGGGGTTATCTGAGGTCACCAGGTACAGGTGAGTCCTAGTGGGTAATCAGGGCGGCCAAGAGGGAGACTGCCAAGATGGCCAGATAGAGTGTGGTCCCAGGCAGGGGAGTGCGCCATGAGCCCAGGAAGGTATGGGCAGGTCATGGTGGACTGTGGCAGGAAGCTGCACCATCAAAATGTGATGGCGGCCTGCTTCCGAGCCTGGCAGCTACAGATGTTTCAAAGCTGACATTTCTCCTCCCCTTCTTAACAAGTAACAGGCTTTTATCAGTTTACTGACAAAAGGAGTGAAGACCGGGCACCTGGCACCATCTGAGAAAAAACCAACTCAAGGATGACTTGAACATGAGCTGTGTCTCTTCTGACTAGCCCACGTGACCCTGAAGAGCTAAGTCTTAAAAGGGACTCGATTCCTTTGTTCGGGGAGAATCCAGGATTTGATTCTGAACTCTTAAGTTCACTGGCTTCTCCGATTTGCTAGCAAATCAAGAATTTCTTTTCCCTCCTTCCCAAAGGCTCATCCCAACTATTTGATTCGGCAAATTGGGGCAGATACTGGATTCGGTTTCAGCACCACTCTGGGGACGGGGACACAGGCTCAGGGCCACAGCCATGTTTCTCGGGCTCAGACTTACAGAGGACATGGCGGTGCTCTGCTTCCCTGAGCGGGTAGCTACGGTGGCCTCAGACAAGGCTGTGTCCACTGGGCTACACTCCTCCCTGGATGCAGAGAGTCTGGGGCGGAGTCGCAGCCTCTGCCACGCGGTCCCCCCAGGCCTCTCCGAGATGTCGATTGACCTGTGAGCAGAGCTAATGGGCTCAGAGGTGGGGTTGCCTGTAAGCAAGAATGGCGGCCTGCTTCATCAGCAGCTTGCCTCATGCAATATGTAACACCCATTGACCCGCACTCCCGGCATGGACAGAGCCACTGCGGCCGCCGGACGGACCATGGCTCAGAAAGAAGGAAGGCTGAGAGTTCCAGGTGCTGGGGGGGGGCTGTCCCCCCTCTGTGGACAGGAGGTGGCGCCCCCCCCGTCCTGCCCTCCCCGTGGTGGGCACTAGAAGCCATAGGCAGCACCGTGCCACCAAGACCAGAGGCGTCCCTGTGTCCTCAGCAGGGAACTCACGCAGCACAGCCAAGTCACCCAGGAAAGAGTGGCCTGCCACTCCCCACACCATGACCCTTCCACCCCATAATTCTGGGGTTCCTGAGAGCCACTGCATAAGACTTAAGAGAAGGTACAGGAGCCGGGCGTGGTGACGCATACCTATAATCCCAGTACTTGGGAGGCTAAAACAGGAGGATCGCAGGTTCAAAGCTAGCCTCAGCAACTTAGTGAGGCCCTCAGCAACTTAGCAAGACCCTGTTTCAAAATAAAAAATTAAATAGGGCTGGGGGTGTAGCTCAGAGGTAGAATGCCCCTGGATTCAAACCACTACTGAAAAAAAAAAAAGAAGAGGGCTGAGGATGTAGTTCAGAGACAGAATGCTCCTGGGTTCAATCCCTACTACCCCCCCCCAAAAAAGAGAAGGTACAGACAGGCCATATGGTCCTGTTTGTTGGTTTTGGTTGTCAGTGTGATCGTTTTGGTACTGGGGATTGAACCCAGGGCCTTTCTACCTCTGAGCTACACTCCCAGCCCTTCTTATTTTTTATTTTGAAACAGGGTCTCGCTAAATTGCTGAGGGTCTCACTAAGTTGCTGAGGCTATGATTCTCCTGTCTCTGCCTCCCAAGTACTGATATTACAAGCCTGTGCCACCACACCTGGCTCATATGGTCCTGTTTTTCAGAAAACTGAGGCCCGAGAGGGACCCAGTGCTGTGCCCTCTGCCCAGGCACCTGAGAGGAAGGTGGGGACTAGAGGCATCTTCCTGATCTGACTTCAGGTTTCCCACCAGGACCCACACCCCCTGAGGGTGGGAGGCACCCCTACTGCTTCTGCCCTGAAAGATGGGTGGAGACGGCCCATCAGACGGTCAGAACTGAGCGGTGGCCATCACCCATCTCTCATTGTGCCCAGGCTCCTGCGACCCCATGCTGACCTGCAGCATTGGCCGCAGACTGGGCACCTCCTGCTCTGACCCCCAGGTGTGAGATGTGGATTCTGGCAAGAGACGTGGTCCTCTCTTGGTGGGAGGGGGTCGACCCCTCGCCCTGAAGGCCCTCGCTGTGCCTCAGCTTCCTGCCGCTCCTCCCAGATTGTCCTAGGGGCCCGGGGAACCAGCCACTCCACTGCCTTTGGAAACCTCCATGTTCCGGGGAGACTGGGGAGTCAGAGGGGAGGGGACAGGATGATCTGGGGGTGGCAGTGCGGCCTCTGCAGATCCCAGCGGTGCCTCTGACTGGCCACCGGGCCTCAGGTGGTCAGCCGACCCCCGCAGGCCCAGCACCTCCACCTGGTCAAGGCTCACAGATGGGCCTTCCTGGGCAGATGGGACAGACGGGCCCTGCTTGAGCAGGCTGACGCTCTGGTGCCAGTGTCAGAGCAAGCTACTCGGGTCATTGGTTCTGGGGTGTGCGGCCCATTGACAGAATATGCAGGACATGATCGGGGGACCCTCTACTGAGAGTCCCCATCCAGGTGCCATCCCATAGCCACACAGCCAGAGCCTATCCCCAAGAAGCCCAGGGCCCATCAGTGGAAGCTGCGAGGCTGAGTCACCCTGGGCTCCTGGCCTGGCCTGGCCTCTCAGAGCCAGTGACGGCTAATTTTATGTGTCAACTTGGCTGGCCCAGATATTTGCTCAAATATTGTTCTGGGTTTGTCTATGAGGAGGTGTCTGGGTGAGATTAACGTGTGTGTATGTGTGTGTGTGTGTGTGTGTGTATGTGTGTGTGTGTAAGGTGCTAGAGACTGAACCCAGGGGCATTCTACCTCTGAACTACATCCCTAGCCCTATTTTATTTTTTATTTTGAAACAGGGTCTCACTAAGTTCCTGAGGGCCTTGCTAAGTTGCTGAAGCTGGCCTCGAACCTGCGATCCTCCTGTCTCAGTCTCCCAAGTACTGGGATTACAGGCCTGTGCCACTGTGCCTGGCTCAAGATTAACATTTGAGTTAGTTAATGAGTAAAGTAGATCATCTCCCTAAGCAGAGGGGCCTCCCCAGCCTTGCAAGGCCTGAATGGAACAGAGTGCTGAGTCACAGAGCCATTCTGTCTCCTGTCTAGCTGGCACAGGGGCTGTTACCACTTTCAGACTTGAAACATGAGCTCTTTATGGGTTTCAAGCCTACCAACTACAGCTTCCGTGTGTCCCCCTAGTTTCAGAAGGGTCCTCCAGGGGCCCATACAGACAGGTCCACCCCGGGCCTCTGTGCCATCTATTGCCCCTGCGGACCACACCCTGTGCCCTGGCCTCGAAGCCCAGAGTCTTTGCATGCAAGGCGCTCATGGAGTGAGTACCTGGAGCTCCAGGGTACCCCGAGGAGGCCCGCCTGCCCTCCCTGGAATATGGGATCGCTGAGCTGGGCTTCCTGCAGAGGGCTGGTCCCTGGGCACCAAGCCCCGTAGTTCCCAGGCTTCCTCTCCCCGCTGACCTCCATTCCTGTGGCCCTGTGCTGACCCGTGGGCCCACCTGGGGACCCAGACGGGAGCTGGCATCTCCACGAGGCTCGTGGACTAGCCACGGTCCCGGGGAGGCAAGGCCCACAGGAGACAGGCCCAGGAACCTGCCTCCTGCCTCGGTGCTCCTGAGCAGGGCCGGGTGCTCCGTAGAATCCATCCTGGGACCCCTGGCCTGTCCCTCAGACAGACTGGCCGCAGACCATCTCCCGAGAGCTCCCGACTGGGCTGGTGGCCTCGGAGCCTCACCTGGGAGCTCCCCAGGGATCCCCAGTGGGAGCACTCAGTGCCCAAGCTGCCCCTTGAACTACTCCGGGGGTGGGGGGTGCTGGGGATGCCCCTCCCAGTGTGGATATTCCCCAGTAACAAGCCCAGTTACAGCTCCAGGCTGGGCAGGGGGGCATGGAGTTGACCAAGGCATCAGGCCCTGGGTCCGACAGCACCCCAGCCACCACGCCCTCATCCTGTGGGTGCTCCCGGCCAGCGGTCCCTCTGGGTGTGCACACCTGTGTTGCAGTCCCCCAGCAGGGCAGCCCCACTCGGTCCACCCAGGGGGTAGGCTGTGAACTAGGTCCCCCAAGGGGTTAGGGCAGCTCTCCTGACACGGGGGACAGAGGCCTCAGCAGAGGAATGTGGCCAGCCCTGAATGAACTGGTGGGATGCCTGGGCTTTGGGCTCAGAGCAGCTGGTGGACAGTGGGCATGGAAGGGTAAGCCTGCCGAGAGGCAACCCTCGGGGGCACTGAGACAGGCAAAGGCCCCCAGGTCTCTCCAGAGCAGGTCAGGACAGCACTGGGCTCACCCTGAGCTCCCGGGCCCTGCTGGAGTCTTTGCAAGGGTTCCATCAGTGCCCTGTGTCCCCTTGGAAGATGCTTACACTGATACTCCACCCCACAGGGTCCCCAAGGCCACAGCGCCATGGAATATCACTGCTGCTGAGGGCCTAGAGCTCAGAGGGTGGAGAGACAGAGCCAGGCTCGGGTGGCAGCCTGTGGGCTGTCTGGGTACAGGGCAGGTGGGGAGAGAAGAGCCTGGTCTCGAGTTTCTCACCAGCGTTTTATTAAAGGGGTGTTATAATTTGATTTAAGATGCCACCCAGAGCTGAGCGTGGTGGTGCATGCCTGTAATCCCAGTACTTGGGAGGCTGAGACAGGAGGATTGCAGGTTTGAGGCAAGCCTCAGCAACTTAGTGAGACTCTCAGCAACCTAGTAAGACCCTGTTTCAAAAACAAGCAAGCAAACAAAAAATGCCACAAAAGGCCAAGGGCGTAGCTCAGAGGTAGAATATCTATGGGTTCAATCCCTAGCACAAAAATAAATAATGAAATAAACTAAAATGTCCCCCAGATTCATGAGCTGGAGGCAGCCATGCTCCTTCCTGGAAGCTGGTATAACATAGACTGGAACTTCCAGACCCTTCTTCCTCCAAGTTCAGGTGTTTGGGTCATCACGGTGAGGATGCTGACTGAAACAGGGCGAGGAAGCAAACCCCATGAACCCAGCTTCCTCGGTGGGGGTGTGGGTCATGCCCCTCCAGGACCCCACACGGGTGGGAGGGGATGGTGCCAACTCTGCTGTTGGCACTCTGATACAGTGTCCTCGCGGGGAGGGGTGACCTTTCAGAGTGGCTCCCAGGCTGGTCCCAAAAGTGGAACATGACCTCTGACAGGCTCCTATGTGGTTGGGGCACATCCTGGGTCAGCCTCTCCTGCCCAATTGTCACCATGAGTACGAGGAGGTGGCAGACTGGCCAGCCAGCCGCTGAGGATAGAACCCCCCACAGCATTCTCTTGACTCTGAGGCAGACAGATGCCTGTGTGGCAAAGCTCCAGGAGCCATGGTCATTTGGGTCTTTTCTCAAGCTCCACGGCCCACGGCCAGGCCAAATCGACTCCCACTTTATAGTCCCACTGGGGTGAGGCCCTGTATATCATGACACAATGGGGCCAGGGGACTCTCTGGCTGGCCCCTTGGCGATCCTCAGCCCCCTGTGACTCCAGCAGGCCACCATGGCTGTAGCAGCATGTCCCACAGTGACTGCCCACCAGGGCTGCTGGGGATAGGATGGGCACTGGCTGGCTTTGCATGGTCAGATGGTGACCCAGGCTCCCTGGAGAAGATGGGTCACAGGCTTCCGGACGAGATGGACACAGAAACCACCTCCTGCCTGGGTAGGACGGGGCTCAGAGCGGCTCACTCATGTTTTATCATCCTCCTTCAAGGTAACAAATGGGGTCGCAGGTTCCCAGGGGAATCTGGGGCTTTGGGGATCCTGGGATTCTGACTTTCATCTTCCAGCTTTCACATCTTTCCTCCCCATTTGTGATTAGTTTACGTCTGTCAGGACTCGAGGCCAGTGCAGAGCCCCAGGATCTTAGAGTAGCAAGGATTGCATTCCAGATTTCCTGCAGAATGTCTCAGCTGAGCTTGGAAGGATCAATGAGACTCCTAATTAAACTTGGCAGGTTGAACGCTTCATTTATTTTCACTCTCCCCCCAAATCCTAACAAAGTGGTCATAATTAAATACAGAAGTCTGAGATCTAAAAATGAAAGACAGTCATGTGCCAACTAATGACATTTCAGTCAGCAAACAGCAAGCCTAGAAGTGAGTGGTGGAGGAGATCGTACTGGTGCTGGAAGAGTCCTCCTCTTCTAGTGACAGGCTGGCCGTTGTAATGGCATAGTGCTACACACGACTCAGGCATCAATCCACTGCTCAGCCGCTGGCCGGCTGTACAAAAGCACAGTACGCACAGGGTGTGCAGTACATAAGACTCGACAGTGACCCTAACCCACTGTTAGTCATATATATATATATATATATATATATATATATATATATATATATATTGGTACTGGGGATTGAACCCAGGGGCAGTCTACCTCCAAGCTATACCCCCAGCCCTATTTTATTTTTATTTTGAAACAGGGTCTCACTAGGTTGATGAGAGTCTCACAACTTGCTGAGGCTGTCCTTGAACCTGCGATCCTCCTGTCTCAGCCTCCCAAGTACTGCGATCACAAGTGTGCACCACCATGCCCAGCCACTGTTAGGGTCTTGTGCTTCCTATGCTGCGCTTTCCTCATGGCAGCATGTGCTGCTTCTGCCTATGAAGACTGTAAATTGTGCTGTTATGGGTTGCCACCCTCATGCCTCTCTCCTGCATCCGGTCTTGACTGCATCGCTCCTGTGTGCCTGATTCGATCTCCTATTGCTTTGTTCATCCTGACCCCAGGAGAACTCGGCTATGCCACATGTATAGACCACATTGCCTGGGTGTGTAGGAGGCTCCACCACCTAGGTTTGTATATGTGAACTCTGTGGTGTCTGCACAATTACAAAACCACCTCATAATGCTCTTCTTAAAAATGTGTCCTACCAAGCCGGGCGTGGTGGCGCACGCTTGTAATCCCAGCACTTTGGGAGGCGGAGACCGGAGGATCTGTATTCGGGGCCAGCCTCAGCTCTCTCTCTCTCTCTCTCTCTCTGTCTGTCTGTCTGTCTGTCTCTCTCTCCCTCTCTCTGTCTCTCTGTCTCTCTGTCTCTCTGTCTCTCTCTCTCTCTCTCTCTCTC
>PVJS01016793.1:0-37027 GCA_004027185.1 Glis glis
AGAGAGAGAGAGAGAAAGAAAGAAAGAAAGAAAGAAAGAAAGAAAGAAAGAAAGAAAGAAAGAAAGAAAGAATATAAAATAGGGCTGGGGGTGTAGCTCGGAGGTAAAATGCCCCTGGGTTCAATCCCCAGTACCGCAAAAAAAAAAAAGATGACACCAGGCCTGACTTCATCCAGCTACCAAGGGGTACGGGTGGGATTTGTGCCCGCCTGTTTGTCATATTCAGAGGCCAGTGTTTCTTCTACTTCTGTATTCTGGAGGAACCACCCAGGCCAGTGGCCTTGCTGCAGCCCAGCTCCCATGCCATTAGGTCAGGCTGGTCCGGAGTCTTCTCAGGCTACAAGGCAGATCTGGCCTTGAGTGACCTCTAAGTCTAAAAGCAAGGCAGTGACCTCCAGCCATTCTGGGGGCTTCTTGCGATCCCGAAGCATCCTCGTTTGGGCCATCACTTCATTGTCTCACTCCTAGATTGCTGAGATGGCCTCACATGCAGGGACCCCGGTTCCCTTCCCCCTCACAGCTCTCCCACTGCCTCCACCCAGGGCAGTATGGAATGAAGCTGGAGTTCAGGACTTAGGAGCACTAGACTCTAGGTCCCACTGCCTTTCACTTGCTATTTGGTCTTGGGTGTGTAGCTGACTCATTTGCAAAATGATAAACCAACCATAAACCCCACCGGTCTCCACTGGTTGCCCTGAGTATGAAATAATATACTGGTTATAAAGTCATGCTGAAAAGATGCATAACTCACCATTAGAAAGAGGCATTATAGCCGGGCATGCTGGCACATGTTTGTAATTCCAGCACTTGGGAGGCCGAGACAGGAGGATTGCAGGGTCGCAGCCAGCCTCAGCAACTTAGTGAGGCCATCTGCAACTTAGTGAGACCTTGTTTCAAAATAAAAAAATAAAATAGAGCTGGAGGTGTAGCTTGGAGGTAGAATGTCCCTGGGTTCCATCCCTAGTACCACATACACAAAAAAAGAGGCATTATGTCAGCAGTAGGGGGGAAATTTAGTAGAAACATGTTTATTGAACAAAAGAATGAAGTGACTCCATGAGAAGGTAGTTCCAGAGAGGGACTTCATATCGCCTAATCTAATTTCTCTATCAGGCACACAGCTGGAAACTATAGTAAAAGGGAGCCGTCTGCACTTAGGTAATATAACACTTTAGGCATAAGCATTATGCCTTCTATAACAGAAGGTATCAGGTTGGAGGTGTAGCTCAGTGGGAGAGCCCTTGCCCAGAGTGCACAAGGCTCTGGGTTTGACCCCCCAGCACCACCCAATACAAACAAGCAAAAAAGAAGGTATCAAGAAGATTATAATGGAAAGGATCTCACTGATTGCTCAACTCCACCCTCCTTTGATGATGAAACCCAGGATCAGAGACATTGATGGTTAGATCAAGCTCGCATGTAGACTGAAGCAAAGCTACGATGGTTTGACCTATCAATTAAGGTGGGAAAAGGGAAACCTAGGAGTATCTCTTATTTAGATACTCAAATAACCTTTGATAAAGTTTCCCAACAAAAGTTATTAAAGTCATCATGGGACCGGGGTACACTGTGTTGACAAGATGAGGACCTGTGCTGAAGAGAGCGCCTCGTGGTTAGGCATCAGGGAGGGAAAAGCAGGCTAGTCAGTTTTCCACAGTGTTTGCTCATTAAGGCATCTACTCATTCATTCAACCAATATTTACTGTAATCGGACTTTTTCTAAAATGATTAGAAAGGTATCCAATGAACTTGTTAAAGGTGATAAAAGAGCTCGACCATTAGACCTCCCAAGAGGCCGATGTACATGGATGAGAATATAACAAATGGGTTTCAAAATGAGCAATTCCAAGTAAAAGCTTCATAGTCTGGAGTTATAGAAAATTCAACTGTTTGCACAGAAAGGAGAAAGGTGAGAGGAGGGAGAGCTACCAGGAGGGGGCTGCAGAAGTGCGAGCGCGCGTCTCTGAGGCTTTAGCCAGCCGGAGCAGATGGAAGGGAAAGCTGTGTGTTTGACTCATATTCCAAAGAGTCATCAGCCGCCTGGTCTCAGGGTTGAAAGAAACAAAGGTGACACTGAGGTGTCTGACCTACAAGCCTGGACAAAGATGGCAACAGTGGTGGAGCTGAGACAGGAGGACAGTGAGCTTGTTCGGTGGAAGGTCACTTGTTCAGTGATTCTGGAGCAGGCCGATGGGGCAGGGATGGCAGAAGGGACCAGGTGAGCTGTCACCATGGCAGGTGCTCAACCCTCACCTGGGCAGGGACATCTAGGAGCCTTAGGAAAAGGATGACTTTTCATGTCATCAAGGAAACTGATCACTACTGGGGAAAAAGTGGGTGCAGAACAAAATAAAAGACTGCTGGAGATTCGCCGTCCATTCATTCCTTAAAAAAACAAAACAAAACAAAAATGTGTTATTGTGTAAATTTTTAAAGAAACATAAAAATACAGAGAAAAGTATATGATCCCCCATATGCCCATTACCTGCTTCACCATTTATCAATATTGCCAACCTTGTTTCAACAACCTCCTCCCAGCAGTGTTTCCTCTCTTGCTTATTTCAAGTATGTACCCCTAGCCATGCATGGTGGCGCACTCTTGTAATCCTGGTACTTGGGAAGCTGAGACAGGACAATTGCTGGTTCACGGCCAGCCTCAGCTACTTAGTGAGGCCCTCCGCAACTTAGTGAGACCCTGTTTCAAAATAAAGAATAAAAAATAGGGCTGGGGGTGTAGCTCAGAGGTAGAATGCCCCTGGGTTCAATCCCCAGTGCCACATAAAAAATAAAATAAAATAAACACCCCAGATTGTATGTCCCATTTCATGCATAAATACTTCATTATATATTTTAACAGATAAAGATGTTTTTGAAAGGCATAGTTGCAATACAATTTTATTATATATACCTAAATAAGTAACAATCCAAATTATTATTTAATAACAAGCCTACATTCAACCTTCTCTGGTTGTCCATAAAATGGCTTTGAATATTTGGTTTGTGAAACAGGGATCAAACAAGGTCTAAATATGACATTTGATTTACAGTATGTCTCAAGTCTTTTTTTTTTTTTTTGGTAACACTACAGATTGATCCCAGGGCATTCTACCTCTGAGCTCCACCTCCAGCCCTTTTTATTTTTATTTTTATTTTTATTTTTATTTTTATTTTTATTTTTTTTGCGGTACCGGGGATTGAACCCAGGGGCGTTCTACCTCTGCGCTACACCCCCGGCCCTATTTTTTATACCTTACTTTGAAACCAGGTCTCACGAGTTTTGCGGGGGGCCTCACTAAGTAGAGAGAGAGAGAGAGAGAGAGAGCTGAGGCTGGCCACGAACCAGGATCCTCCGGTCTCCGCCTCCCAAAGTACTGGGATTACAAGCGTGCGCAACCACGCCCGGCCTTTTGTTTTTATTTTGAAATAAGGTCTCCTTAAGTTGCCAAGGGATTCCCTAAATTATTACTCCCTGGCCTTGAACTTGTAATCCTGCCATCTCAGCCTCCCAAGTACTGGGATTACAGGCATGCACCAAGTCTTTTCATCTCCAGTAGCTCTGTCTCTTTTTATACAGTATTTACTTATGGGGGAAGCGGTGACTATTGTCCTGCAGAACTTAATTCAGACTTTTTCGGAGCACCTTGAATTACTGTCTGAGACGTGCTTCTCTTGAGTACAGGAGGCTTAACTTGGTTAGGTGACACCGGAATTACCTATCTTGCATCCCTCCTGTCTTGGGCTCCTTGGCCATCCTAACTGACACTATTTAGGGTTCTGAGGAGGGAGCCGGGTACCAGGCTCTGCAAGGGCGACACAGATTTTCTTTACCAGCAGTGTACTGAGGACACTGCATGTGTGATGTGGTGCCAAGACCTTTGGGGGATGAAGGGAAAGTGGAAGAGCCTTTGTTTGGCTCTGAGGAGCTTATCACTCAGTTGCAAGGAAGAAAATTACATGAAACTAACAGATTAACAAAAGCCACACAGCGGCTTTGGGAAGTGAAGTAAAACTACACTAGGCTCAAACCCCAGTCTTGACACTTAACAGCTGTATGGTCCTGAACAAGTCACTACGCATTTCTGAACCTAATTCATCATCTTTAAAAAAGGGAGAAAAACTCTGCCTACTTCAGGCCCTGGAGTTAGACAGTCGGGAGTTGACTCCTAGCCTTGCTGGAACGGGCTTCTTTCTGCTAATATTATTCTCCACAGTCACCGGGCACTTTACTCTGTGCCAGTCTTGTGCCCAGCACTTCATGCATGCTACCTCATTTTAGATTTCTCTGCGACCCTGGTCTATAGATCACAGAACAGAAGCTTAGAGAAGTAGGGTAGGGTGTGCATGTTCACTACGTAGAGAATCAGGATTTAAACTGGGCCGACCAATTCAGAGCTCACACTTTAAACTGCTAGGATGCATTACTTTTTCCAAATAGATTAATAAGGCTCCATATCCTTGTTTATGAGGATTTTTTGTATCCTTATATATTGTACCCATTTCATGAAATTATCATAAAGATTAAATAAGACAAAATATATTTAGCAGATGTCAAATACTCAGAAGTATTTGTTTCTGTGGCTGTTATAAAATAGTAAATCATTATACCAATGGTTGGACAATTCTGTGAAACATTAAATTATGCAGAAGAAGCCATAAACATAAAAGGAATATGAAAAATGGAGACATTGACATGCATTGAAGCCTTTACAGTGAGGAAGGGACCAGGTAGGATCCAGTGGGTCCTTGGCCATCACAGGAGCTAAAAATCAACCCACAGGGGAGGTGGGTCCCACTTAAAACTTCCTGTGAGAGTTTCTATGGTCATGGACAAATGACACACATAACCCTGACCCCTTTAAGAAGACTGTGTAGTAAATTACAAAAAGGCCTGATTAAGAGCCTGGTGCTCTGGGCAAGTCCCAACACAACCTCTGTGTGGTTGGGTGGTCTCAGCAAATTACTGAACATCTATGCATCTCATTGCTTCTTCCAATGTAGATCTTAAAGGACTTCTATCTTAGGATTGCTTTAGGGATTATACGAGATAATGTAAGACCCAGGGAAGAACCAAGAGAAGTCAAGAACTGGAGGAATTCCATTCCTACCTCCATGTCGCTCTCCCTGCATCTATTGGGGTTGCAGTCTTCTCCTCCCCTCGCCCCCCTGAAGGGCAAGCTGGATCCCCCAAAGGGCAAAGGAACAGGCCAGGCCACCAAGGCAACAGGGTGAGGATGCTTTCCAGGGCTCACTCCTTCCTGCAGAAACAGGACCCTGGATCAGAAAAGGTGAGAACCAGGAAGAGAGGGCTTCGATGTGCTCATCTGGGCCACATAATTGCTTCTGTTCCCCACATTTCCTTGAGTGAGAAATTTATTTCCAATTTCTTGAAAACTTTAGGGAAGGGCCATTCAGTCTAAAAGTATGAAGTTACTTGTCCTTGTCCTTGGGATTCTAACTGCCCTTGGGACCCTTTCCTTCTTTTGGTGCTCATCACCTGGGTCTCTGCAGGTAGGAGAGGTATTTGAGATCACTAATGCTTTGGTGTGAGTTCATGTGTCTGCTCTGACCTTGTGCTGTGTGCAGACACCTAGGGAAGAGGGATGCACGCAGGATTGGTGTGCAGCAAGGCGAGGGAGCAGCACCAGCTTGGTAGGACATGTGAGGTGCTGCAGGGGACTCATGGGAGGTTCCTCCTGGAATTGCAGGCTCTCGTGGGCCTTTCTGGAGAAAGCACATAGAGAGTGGGTGTGACTTAGCCATGGTTACCAGGAAGAAGAAATGATGTTTGCAAAAATCCTGGAAGTAAGAGAGGATTGAAGAGCTGTTTCTGCTCCCCAAATAAGCAAGATGGATTTGAGGAGCTGCTTCTGGAGCATTGCCAGGCCCTCGGAACTCTCCACAGAGGAGATGTGATCAGAAGTCCTGGAGATCCTGGCCCTGGCTTGGTGAGGACACAGGGTGTGGGACAGGCAGAGGCAGAAGGAGCACTTCCTAGGAGTCTCTCGCCTGCTGACTGACCTGACGTGAGCAGTGCAGACTTGCCAACCCGGCCTTGGTTTCCTCATGAATGAAAGGAGGACAACATGATGTCCTTTCATTCCTCAGTTCCATGGCTCTCTGAAATTATTTTTAAAGCTGAGGGAAAAAAAGTTGAGTAACTACTGAAAACAAATTTCAGTCCTTATTAGGTTGCAGAATGGGAACAGAGACAGAACCTGGTATTGAGAAAGAATTCAAAGGAACATTTGAGAAGAAGACATCGTTGATATTGAATCGACGCTTTATGGTGGTTCTAGTCAATGCTGGGTTTAAGTTGCCAACCAACAAGAAATGAATCACAGGAGGAATCTGAGGATGAGGAGAAGGGCCTTCTCAGAAGCCCAGGGGCACTGGAAAACAAGTGACCGGGGCCTCAGCTGGGAGGGGTGAGTTACTGGGAAATATGGTGGCTGGGGGTGGCACAGGAAACTGTGCCAGGCTGACGGTGGTGGTGGCAGACGTGTGTCAGAGCCTGAGTTCTCTGCAGGTACAGGCAGAGATGTCGGAGCACAGGAGGATGCTGCTCTCTGCTCTTTGTGGAGGGACTGGAGGGGTCTGGCTCTCAAAGCCAGAAGGCCATCCACGGAGCCGAGTGACCACACTGATGTCCCTCATGTGGTGGTGGGCGTGTGATAGGATATGTGTGGGGCACCTACCAGAGTTTCCGAGGACCTCTGAGGCTAAGAGTTAGGAAGACAGGAGACTGGATGAGCGGGCTGCAGCTGAGCAGCTGTTTGCTGAGAAGTCAGATTCAGACAAGGAATCGGAATCCAAGACTGGAGAGGAGAGAGGGCCTCCCTCCTGTGGCTGTCTAACCTGAGCATGACAGCAACAATAAGATCTGCTAACTGCCAAACACCAGGCTAGGACCATTCTCCACACGATTCCCCAACCTCACAATAACCCATCTAGGGAGAGTGATTTTTTTTTATCCCCTTTTACCTCTGATTCTAATGAGTCAAAAAGGTTGAGCCTAAAAACTTGTAAATTACAGAGATGAGGATTCATACCCAAGTTTACCTAGTTCTTTCAGGAGGAGACACAAGATGAATTGTGTTTACCAGTTCCAAGCAGCAGTGCCAATCTGTCATGCTCACGGGAATGTAGAACATAAGCAACCCTGAGTATTATTGTTCCTAAATTTTAAGTTTAGTAAATGTAAAATGGTGTCTTCTATCTCCTTAATGTGCATTTCTTTGATAGCTGGTGAAGGTGAACAATACGTTTGCTGATGGCCCTCCCTGGTGAATTGTCTTCTTGGGTTTTACCCATTGCTAGCCCTTTCATCTCACAAATGAAGATAAGACAGTTCAGCACATTTAAGTGACCTGTCCAAGGTCACACTGGTCCATAGTTATCATAAAAGCCAAGGCTAGCCACTCCCTAAGTACTCTCCCAAGTCCCCAATACCCTAGTTGTCCTGGGCTGCACTCCCAGCTCCTCACCCAGCCCCTTCTCCCCACATTGGTGGGAGCTATGAGAAACCCCACTTGTCCCCAGGACTGTCCAGGCAGAAGAAAGAATAGGCCAGGCAGCTCTGTGACCAAAGCTTCCTGACATGAAATCCTTCCTACAAAAATCCCTGGAACCTCTTCTGATGAATAATAGGTATCCACTCAGACATACTTTAAAATAGCTGGCTTGCTTCAAAATCTTTTAAAAAGCAAAGAAGCAAAATAGTGAAGGAGGTAGATGGTGTGTTTTAAAAAGGTTCTCACTGAGTGTGGTGGCGCATGCCTGTAATCCCAGTACTTGGGAGGCTAAGACTGGAGGATCCGGGTTCGCGGCCAGCCTCAGCTACTTAGTGAGGCCCTCCGCAACTTATTGAGACCCTGTTTCAAAATAAAGAATGAAAAATAGGACTGGGGGTGTAGCCCGGAGGTAGAATGCCCCTGGGTTCAATCCCTGGTACCACACACACAAAGGTTCTTACTGGAGATTTTAAAAGCGAATATAAAAACCAGCTAATGAACTGCCCATCGCAATCCAAAGATGAATTCACCTAAGATTGTAGTGGGGCACTTGGGGACAAAGAAAGCTATTACTGTGAAATCTGGTGTTTAATGGACACTTACTATCAGGCATCATAGTAAGTTCTTGAGTATTCACATTCATTCCTCACAACTACCTGGTGAGATAGATACTGTTATTGTCATTATAACCATTTTTTAGATAAGCAAACTGAGACTTAGGTCAAGATATATTTTTTAAGGTTACAATTGTAAGTGGGAAAGCTGGGTCTTGAACCTCAGGCTTGACTCTAGTGCTTATTCTTAATTATTTATGCTGCAGACACCCCAAGGACCAGCCTGAAGCCTGGGGAGAGGCTGCAGCCCTTGGCTGGCCTGCGGGGAAGCAAACAAGTCATCCTAGCCGCTTTGAATAATAGGTCGTGATCCAGAAAAGAGCACCCAAAGATGCTTCTTTCAGATTAACAGCAACACCAGTTTTCTTTTCTTTTTTTTTTTTTTTTCGGTACCTGGGATTGAATGCAGGGGCATTCTACCTCCGTGCTACGCCCCCGGCCCTATTTTTTATACTTTTTTATTTTGAAACCAGGTCTCACAAAGTTGCGGAGGGCCTCACTAAAGAGAGAGAGAGAGAGAGAGAGAGAGAGAGAGAGAGAGAGAGAGAGACAGGGAGAGAGAGAGCAAGAGAGCTGAGGCTGGCCTCGAACCCGGATCCTCCGGTCTCCGCCTCCCAAAGTACTGGGATTACAAGCGTGCACCACCACGCCCGGCTGCAACACCAGTTTTCTGCTCTGGTAATTGAGGCTCAAGAAATTTGCGACAGGTAGCAATTCTTAAGTGTCAGAGCTGAAATGACCCAAATGCAAGCATCTCTCCTCCTCCTGGGCTGTTGCACTTTACCTGCACTGTGCATATGTATGTTTTTATGTACACACACACACACACACACACACACACACACACACACACACTGCAGCTCACACACCAAAAACCTAAGAATAAAATGAATTCAAATAACTCTAACAGTTGAAATAAGACTCTGAGGCTGTTGGGCACCCTGCCAGGACATCCTAATTCCATCTCTACCAACAAACTCGTATCTCTTTTTTTCAAGAGAAGAGTCATTTTGATTTCAGCAACTCTTGTTTATGTACTTTTATTAGTGCATTGTAATTATACATCATAGTAAGGTTCAGAATGATAAAAACATACATGTACACATCACTTGGTGTATTTTCTCCAAATCCCACCCAGCTCCCCTCTCCTTCCTCCCTATACATGGTGAGATTGGTAGTGATACTTTTATAGCATTATTTGAACTCTTTTCTTCCTCAATCCTCCTTTTTACCCTTCCCACCTCCCTCCCCAAGCCCTGTCTGTCCACTCTTCCACTGGTCTCTCTCCTCATTTTGATTTGACTGGAGGTTTTTCAGTGTAAATTCCTCTTGGCCCCTTCCTAAATAAAAATGAAGAACAACTGATCCTTGTCTTATCTAAATGTATGGTTTTCGGTGGTACTTTTCTAGCCGAGTAGGATGAGCAGAGAGGAAGCGTTAAGAGACTCAATGTGCGACCGTGCTCAGCTGCCTGTGTTGCCTCTAGCAACTAAGATTTATTTTATAAACACATATATAGTGATTATCAGCAGGCGCTGTTCAGAACAATGTCCAAAATAGTAACACCCACATGACAGCCCTATGAGAAGGAAACTGAGGCAGAAAGGAGCTGGGTAACTTGCCCAAAGTCACGTAGCTGGCGAGTGGCAGAGATGGGATTAGGGGTCAGGTTGTCTGGCTTTGGCATGCGTGTGCATTGGCTAGTGGGTAGCGCCATGGTGCAATTTCCCCTCACATAGTCGATCATCTTCATGCTGGGCTTTTCTCACACAGAGAGTCAGCCTGAAGTTCATGTGTTCTGTGACCTTGAGGTGGGGGTGGGGAGAGAACCCTAACCACAGCAAGCAATGGGAAATGAGTCACAGCCTGTTTATGTTGGTGATTTATTTTGTGAGACTGACTTGTTGAATGAATGAACAAATGAAACATGCCCTTTGTAGCTTCTGTTTGCCAGTTTCATACCCCATAATTTATTTCTTTTGATCTTCTTTTTATGTGTGTGGTACTGGGGATTGAACCCAGAGGCATTCTACCTTTGAGCTCCACCTCCAGCCCAATTTTTTATTCTTTATTTTGAAACAGGGTCTCACTAAGTTGCAGAGGGCCTCACAAGTAGCTGAGGCTGGCCGCGAACCCTCAATCCTCCTGTTTCAGTCTCTCCAAGTACTGGGATTACAAGCGTGCACCACCATGCCCAGCTCTTTTGATCTTCTAAGCCATCTAATTTAAATACCCGCCAAGTCAGATACTATGGTTTATAACTGGCCTTCGGCCCCACCGACTGCCTCTGGGACAGTGCACCTCACTGCATTTTGCCTCCTGTGCATTTGACCTCATGTTAAAAATAAGGGCCAGATGAATGTCCAGATTCATTATAGGACAAATGGTGGTTTTACCAGACGAGTATGGTTTACACTTTACAACAGCTGCACATATGGAGTGAAATTACTTGTGACCTATTTTCAGATCTTGACACATAGATTTGGCTTCAAATTCAATGTGCATTTTCTCAAAAAGGAAGTGAATGTAAACGATCCTCTCATATGTTATCCTGCACATGGGAATCCTATGTTTTAAGTAAGCCTCTCTTTTGACCCTGGAATATCATATGTCGGTGATGGGGAACCAAGGCCCTTTCATTGGCCTCTTTGTGATGATGTGAAAACTATAGAATGGGGGCGCTAATGAGGCCCCTGGACATCATTAAAGCGACCCTCCCATTCTATCAGAGGCTTCTGAGAGGAGGTCAGCTCTCCAGGGTCTCCCGGGTCAGTGGTGTTGAACTTGGGACAAGAACCAGGTCCCCTGACTCCAGGCCAACTGAGTTGGGCGATGTTGGAATCAACTCTGGAAAGCTGGTGTTCAGGGGTCTCTGGCCCACGCAACTTCCCACTAGCTCCCCTCAGGTCTCAGCCACCACCCACATACCAGGATCCCTGATCTGTCGTCTCAGGTCTCCAACACCTCTTTGGGGCTTCGGGTCTGGATTTCTGCAGCACACCAGGCCCTCATTGCCATTCATTCCAACAGCGTGCTGACGGCCAGTCCCCCCAGCACACGCATGAAACACTTGCAAGACACGTGCCCCTCGTGCCCACAGAGCTAATCTTGATCACTTTGGTCCTTTTCTAAAATACTGTTTTTGTCCATTTCATTCATCAAAGTATCCCAACCACCTAGCAAGGCCTCTGCACATGGAAGGCACTCAATAGATAGCTGTCAAATGAATTAAAGTCCCTTTTTTCCTACTGAATTAATTCTCACTCCTTAGCCTGGTGCTCAAGCACGTTATCATCTAGTACCAATCTTTTCCGGGTCTTCCACTCTTCTCCTTCTATCATCTGAATTTTTTTTTAAAAAGCCAAATTATTCTTTTTTTAGGCTAATAACTTATTGAATGTTTCTGCAAGGCCTTTTCTAACCTCTTTATGAATATTAACTCATTTAGTTGGCACAGCAATCCTGTAAGGATTGTGCTCTCATTTCCACCATTTTACAAATGAGGAAAACGAGTCACAGGGAGGTGAAGTTACCTAAGGTCACATTTTTCCGATGAGGCAGAGCTGGGATCAAATTCAAGTAGTGTGGCTTCAGAGTTCATATGCATAGTTACTGTGCTATGACTGGCTCTTCTATTAATTTGTTTTTAGTTAGAAATTTAAATCTAGAAGTGTGGAAAGTTAAAAAGTAACAACTCAAAAAGCCAGGCGTGGTGGCACAGGCTTGTAATCCCAGTACTTGGGAGGCTGAGACCAGAGGATCTAGGTTCGTGGCCAGCCTCAGCTACTTAGTGAGGCCCTCCACAACTTCGTGAGACCCTGTTTCAAAATAAAGAAGAAAAAAAATAGGGCTGGGGGTGTATCTCAGAGGTAGAATGCCCCTGGGTTCAATCTCCAGTACTGCAAAAAAAAAAAGTAACAACTCACCACCCTTTGCCCCCCCAAAAAAAATTGAGATAAGCAATGTATATCATTCCAGATGGTTTTCTTATATTTACCCACATGTTTACATCATTTTAAAACTCAAATTACGCATATTTCAACTTGTCTTTTTTAGTCCCTGCATTTTTTAGATCTTTTCATATTGGTGCATGTATCTCTACCTTATCTGTTTCACTGTTGCATAGATTTCTATTGTGTAGATACACCATGATTTATTTTATCAGTCTCTGCTGATGAACACTGAAGGTATTCCCAAGATCTTTCCCCTTCGGTACAATGCTGGGATGGACACCTTTGCATACTTCCAATGTGGACTCTTGGGATATACGTACTTAAAACTGAAGGATGCTCCTTACTGGTCCTCTTAAAAAGCTGTCAGTTTATCCTCTCACAGTGTCTTGCAATTCTCAGTAATTTTCTTTGCCTCTGCGCACACATTTAGAAAGTAAACACCAGCTCCCTTCTTAACAGTTCCTGTCCTCTCTGAGAAGTCATGTTCTCAGCTTGTCCTGTCCTCCTTTGCAGAGTACTTCTTTTTCCCACATTGCTTGGCTATATCAGATCCTCCCTGCCCGCTCACTTCAGCTCATGTTTTTCCTCCCTCAATCCCTCCCCCCACCCCCTTTCTCTTTCTCTCACTCTCTCTCTCCCCTCTTCCCTGGACCCACCCCTCCTCCCATCCCTCCCTCCTCCTTCCTCCTTTTTCCCTCCCTTCTTATTTATGCAAAACCATAATGGAGACACAGGCCCAAGTTTCTTTGCTACAATGTTCATATTAAGAGAATTTAGAAGTCATGGGCGGTGGTGCACACCTGTAATCCCAGTACTTGGGAGACTGAGACAGGAGGATCACAGGTTCGAGGTCAGCCTCAGCAATTTAGCAAGACCCTGTTTCAAAATAAAAAAATAATAGCAATAATAATAATAACAACAGCAATAATAAAAAGGGCTGGGGGTGTCACTCAGAGGTAGAATGCCCCTGGGTTCAATCTCCAGTACTGCGCAGGCGCACAGGCACACACACACACACACACACACACACACACACACACACACACGAGGCTACTTAGAGAAAAGCACACCCTGTGTGTTCTTGGTTGTGGCGATGCCCTAGTATGGTGCGGGCAGGACTGATGCTTATAGTATGGTATTTGACTGTGTGGGTAAAGATGACCCCATCTTTCCCACCTTACTTGAGGACCAGCAGTGAGTGTGATTAAGAAAGAAACAAAGGGTTAGATGGAAGGCAAAACTAGAGAACAGCCTTTTAAGTGATGGAGGAGGTGGGAAAACGAAGGATAAGGGTGGAATGTTTGCTGAACTTGCCTTTTCTGCCCCCCCCCTTGGTGTTTTACATACATTGTGGCATTTCATCCCCAGTGAGAACAGACTAAACAGATTAGGAATGTTCTGTCTGGAAAGAAGGAGGAGGACCGTGAACAGTTTCTAAAGTCATAAATAGTTCTCAAAGTATCTCAAAGTAGTATCTCAAAGATACCCTTGAACTTAGAGCAAGGATAAGAGAGTTTAGGATAAGAGAAGGGAGTAAGAGACTTCCAAACAGTGGATGCTGTAGCCAGAAGAGCGGCACGAATGGACCATTTAAATCAATATTTTTAAAAGGTTTTCGAGCCTTGCGTGGTGGCTCACGCCTATAATCCCAGTACATGGAAAGCTGAGATAGGAGGATTGCAGGTTCAAGGACAGCCTCAGCAACTTAGTGAGGCTCTCAACAACTTAGCAAGACTCTGTTTCCAAATAAAAAACAAAATAGGGCTGGGGGTGTAGCTCGGAGGTAGAATGGCCCTGGGTTCAATCCCCAGCACCACAAAATAAAATAAAAAAGGTTTTAGAAAATTGCATGTTCATGGATTGCCACTGGATCCCTGAGGGAAGTCAGGATGCGTGGGGTCCACAGCCCTGTTTTGATGTCAGGGCTCCAACCATGCTCACAGCACTAAGGCCCATGAAGGCATTAGGGGGTGGGGGAGAGAAAGGGGACATTCTGAGCTCCTTTCATCTCTAAAATGAAATCTCTCTACTCCGGATTACTGGTGAGCTCTAGGCTTTTATATGAGGGTTCATTTGAGGGGGGGGAAGTTCTATTACTCAAGAAAATAAAAAGTCTACAAACCTTTGCATGAGTTGTTTCTCTCTGCTCTTGGAGGCAAGTCCTGGCTGGATGGACCGTGGGTCTACCTCACTGTGGCAAGTTTTACTTGTGGACCAAAGTTTCACCATCACTTCCCTCGCTTCCATAATACAGGCTGCCGTGCACCAGCCTCGCAGCCCATCCTTGACCCCGAGCATGGGGAGGGCAGACCAGAGAGTGCAAGGGCTTGCCAGTGGCATAGACAAGCAGAAACTCAGGTCCTCTGATTCCCAACTTCTTGCCATCCCCTGCTGTCTTTTACACACCAAGAATATATATATATGCTTTGATTGCTATAAACGTGTAGGTGTCCATGTGAATCTGGGAACAGCAAGAGAGTAAGTTCAACTTCTACTCCTTTGTGGTCCTACTGTAATCAGCTGGTAAAACATAGGAGAACTATTTGAGTATTAATGAATTTTTTTTTTACTCTTTACCTATTCTTGCTTCAAAGTGTTCTGGATTCATCCCAACAAACAACTGTTAAAATATTTGTCAAATTTAATACATTCCCAAAGGTTAAAAATAAGTACCTAAGATAAAGAGAAAATACCACCAAAAAAATAAATAGCTAAACTGCTTGAATGGACAAAACATGGTATGATGAAAGATGTTTTAAATGAAATCATTTTGCCTCTATAACAAAAAAAAATCCTGCCATCTTAAGGACATATTAGTTTTGTCTCTCTGTGCCAAAAATCACAAGACCTTTCATTCTTGTTCTCATGATCCACCCCAGTGCTCTATTCAGAAAGTTCTGGGATGGCTTATTTTTCCTTTCCTGGCTCCTTTGATGTTTCTTAAATGGAGAAACATTTAAATGCAAGATCCTGGTGTGTTTTTAGAATAAAGCAAAGCTGGGATTCAGCAGAATCTTTCACATGGACTTCAGTGCTAGACAGAATCCTTTGGCAAATTACGTTTGCTTTTCAAAATGATATCAGGAGTATTCACCTTTTCTGAGGGTCATCAAGGAAACAGCTACACATGCAGAAACAGTTTCATACACAAATATGTGTATCATGGCTGTTTTCACCAGTGAAAACCTGGAAACAAATTTACACTTAAGAGAATGGTTCATTACATGGGGGGTTATTATGGAGAGGAATCTCAATAGCAATTGAAGTGAAGTCTGAAGAGTTTTTTATTTTATTTATTTATTTATTTTTTCACGGTACCGGGGATTGAACGCAGGGGCGTTCTACCTCCGTGCTACGCCCCCAGCCCTATTTTTATACTTTATTTTGAAACCGGGTCTCACGAAGTTGCAGAGGGCCTCACTAAGGAGAGAGAGAGACAGGGAGAGAGAGAGCGAGAGAGCTGAGGCTGGCCTCGAACCCAGATCCTCCGTTCTCCGCCTCCCAAAGTACTGGGATTACAAGTGTGCGCCACCATGCCCGGCTGAAGAATTTTTTAAAATATGGAGAAAAGCTTGGTTAGCACATTATGTAGGAGAAGCAGAGTTCATGCCGTATGTAACGTGATCACAACTACATAAAACTACACGGTGATGGGGACATCACCTGAGATCTTTTGCTTTTATTTTCTACTTTTTCTGTCATGAGCATGATTTTTTATAATTAGATGGGGGAAAAGCTTTTTGGCCAAAAACAGAAGCATCATCCATGCTTGTCTGTTGTCAATTTTCAGTTTAATTTGGTTTAGCAGTGCTGCAGAAGGTACTTGAGATTTTTCTAGAACAGTGTTTCTCAACCTCAGCTAGTGTGGGAGCAGCCTTGGCACTGTGGGATGGTTAGCAGGATCATTATCCTCTAGACATGAGATGACAGGGACTTTTCCTCTATGTGACAACCCAAAATGCCTCCACGCATAACCAAATGTCCCCTGGGAGGCCAAAGCACTGGTTGAGAATCTTTATTCTGGAATCATGTGCTGATACTTTCTCAAATGCCCAGTCCCCTGGAGACCCAGCAAGAGGTAGCCGTGGCTGCTCGGTTGTGCACAGTAATGGAGGAAGCAGAATCTAGGAATGCATTCATTCATACATCCATGAAGCATTCGATTGCCAGAGTGGTGCGTGGTATCAGCAAGGTGTGGCCATAGGTAACGCTAACCCTTCCAGCTGCCGGATGGGATCCCATGGAAGGAATTCAAACTCCCACAGGCAGAGGTGGGGTGAGGAAGGGGTCTGACAAGTGGCAAGACTCGTGAGGACTGAGAGACCAGCAGTTTGGGTCAGAGGAAGGAGGTAGAAGCCGAACGCCCAGCCCAAGAGGAGAATGAATGCAGAAATGCAGTGACTAGACATCGTGGAGCCTGCACAGAGAACTAAAGCTCCTTAAATTCCTCCTGACGGGGAGCAGGATTGTCCTCAGAGCCTGGGCAATGCTCAGCTTGCTGGGGGAAGGAGCGGGGCTTGGATGAGGAGGTGGAAGGGCTGAGAGCTAGAGAGCCCGGGCAAGGCTGCGCAGGGCCTTGGGTCAAGACTAAAACATTTATACTTAGTTCTGGAAGGGAGGAAAGAAACAGAACCAACTTTCCTGTAGGAACAATCTCTAGAAATGGATCAAAGAATGTGCACTTTTTAAATTTTGATGAGTAGCATTCAGTTGCCTTTTAAAATGGCAGTATAATAGTCAATGGGTAAAGTAGAACTGTGGCACTTTATGGTTCTTGAATAATATATTTCCTATTTTAAATGTATATAAAGGTTTATGGCTGTGGCAGTTTTGCCTTCGTGACCTATTGTTGATCATATCTCTGATTTATATGAGACCTAGTCAGGGACACAATCTCTAATAATAAAATTTTTCTGATGGGGAAATAGATCTTGCTTTATGACAATGTACCTCATGCCATATTTTCCAGAAATAATGTGTGGCAAAAAGTAGAGGTTGTCTATACAATTGATGTTTGTTTTTTCTGGTTGTGAGTTTTTATGCTTTTCTCCCCCTTAGTGGCTCATTTATTTTCCATCCTCTGCTAGGTATATATTTAATAAAGCTTAAAGTGTTCTTCTTTAAAAAATATGAAACACAAGGAAAATGAATGAGAGATTAGTAAGACAGTGATTCAGATTGAGTATTTTATGTATGTGTATATATATCAAGATATATAAGATATATGTATCTTGATATCATAGATATCTTATATCATCAAATAAATGCATTCACTTATTTCATGAATTGAAATAAAAATACGAAATTTTCATTTTTACAGGTCAAGCCAGTCAAATATCAGCAATTTCACATGGTTCAGTCTAATAGTAATGTTGGCTATAAAGAAAATTTTTGTGAAATGAATATTCTGTTTTTTATTGCTTTCTTTAAAATCCAGATTCATTTCCCTGAAGACAGAGTTGAAAACTTTGGCTGTATTTCATGTTGGGCATGGCTGGAATTCAACAAAGTATTATTGCTTAGCATTCTTGTTTCCGTTGGAACAAGAGTTCTCACCCCTGGCTGCTCATAGAATCACTTGGGGAACTTTTAAAAGATGCTGATCTGTGGGCTCTGTCCTGGACTGATACATCAGTACCGGGGGAGAGGGATGCAATGGGTCCGGGCTCAGGCCTCAGTTTTTCTTGTTCCCCAAGTGACTCTAAGGTGCAGCCGGGTTTGAGGATCGCTGCGTGAGAATTTCTCTTTGAGGAGTCCCAACAAAGCTTCCCTTACACCTTGGAAAACCAAAAATATACCACCCTGGCTGCTGACCCATTTCTCTATCTTGCTTTGGATCAAGAAGGCCCAAAGATGAAATGAGAAAAATAAGTTTAACTTGACTGAGCGCCTGTTTTTGTTTTCATTCGACAGAACACTTATTGGATACGTAAATAAACATTTATTGTGCTTGGTCCTATGGCTGGATATTTGGGGGGAAACTATAAGTCTAAGGAGAAGAATTGGGCCCCTCTAAAAAGCCAGGACATTATATGAAATGACCTGAATAGGCAAATCTATAAAGATAGAAAGTAGATCAGTGGCTGCTTAAGGCCCAGAGTTTGGACAAGGTAGGCAGTAACTGGTGGAGGATATGGGTCTTCTTTGGAGTGATTTAAATGGTTTAAAATTGATCGTGGTGGTCACTGCACAACTCTTTGAATATATTAAAAACCACTGACTTGTACGCTTTAAGTGGGTGCATTATATGGAATGGGAGTTATATCTAAAAAAAGCTGCTATTTTTGTTTTAAAAAACCAATGGTGTCCTTCACTGGAATGTCTGAGCACTAAGTGAATTAGGAACAGCCGGGAAGCTGCTCAGTGCAGTCCGCCCATTCCTTTCCCACTTGACAGGGCTTAAAATAGGAACAATAACTGAGAACAAAATTAAGTAGCTACTGCTTGGAAGCATTAAGTTGTCACCTGTATTCAAATGGCACCTGAATGTTCAGAGGGGTAGATGGGGCTGGAAGCTGTGAGATGTCCCAGGATATCCGATGGGTGAGAAAAAGTCAAGAACATTCTTAGGACTCACTGTGTCCCGGGTGCTTTCTATGGATTAAATCATTTAGGTATCCCACAATTATCCCCATGTTCCCACTGAGGTACCCAGAAGGGAACTGCCCCAAGGTCATATGGCTAGATGGCGGAGTGGTGGCATTAAGACCACCTTCATGAGCAGGAAGGACTCTAGAGGAGTGTGAAGACGGAGGCATCTGAGATGGCAGTGGGCCTGGAAGCTTGGGTGTGTTGAGGAAAATAGCATTGGGTTAAATTGGGATAATAATGGAGGAAATGGCTAGAAGGATGGACAGGGAGAGGTTACTGAGCCCTCCTGACCATGCAAAGGAATCAAAATGCATTATTGAAGAGAATTGGGTCAAAGCAAGGCTAAAGAAGGCCATGTTCAGTTTTCTAAATGCACAGATGCATGCCAGTCTGCATGGGCATCTTTCTGGCTCTCACCTTGTGTGTGCGTGGTCACACTGCAAGACCTGCCACCCCACCTGGCCCCATGGCCTGGTCACTGGGGAGCAGCCACCAATAACCTGGGGAAACTGAAAGGCCTCCTAGGGACCTGTCTTAGGACCCAAACTTCCTGCAACGCTAGCAAAGTCCCAGCCCAGGACAATGTCCCAAGCTCAGAACACTCAGAACATTTGGCATTCAGCCTCCTGGACTAAAAGGCAAACCCTGCAGGAGGAGGAAAAACCTGTTCTCCCTCCCCTCCTCACTCTCCCCAGAGTGGGGGCAAATTGGGTTCCCGGCTTTTCTCTTCTTCCCAGAAGGACGGATGAGGACAGACAGTATGTTCAGGGACAGAGGAGGAAGGAGGGACAGTGGAGCCTGTGCCCATCTAGCATCTCAGGCCAACAGTCTGATTCCTTCCTTCCTTCCTTCCTTCCTTCCTTCCTTCCTTCCTTCCTTCCTTCCTTCTTTCTTTTTCTTTTTTCAGTACTGGGGATTGAACCCAGAGGCATTCTGCCTCCAAGCTACACCCCCAGCCCTATTTTACTTTTTATTTTGAAACGGGTGTCACTAGGTTGATGAGAGTCTCACTACTTGCTGAGGCTGTCCTCGAACTTGTGATCTTCCTGTCTCCGCCTCCCAAGTACTGGGAGTACAGGTGTGCGGCACCACGCCTAGCCAACAGTCTGATTTCTAATCCACACTCTGCACATCAGAGCCTGCAGCTTCTCCTCCCACCAACACACTCCCCTCGACGCCCCATCCTAGTGTGTCCTTCTCAGGGCTTAGTTCATTCATAGAGGTTTTCCCACAATCTCTTCCTGTTCTGCCTTCCTGGCATGCTTGGATTTTTATACTGAGCCGTGCAGCACCTCACTTGCAGATACCTTTGCTTAGCATTATAAACTCCACATTACCCCCAAATAATCAAGATTACACAGTATAGCTGTTCTTTCCTTACTTCTTTGTCCTCTGGACCTCAGGATGAGCCAATCCCCCCCCCTTTCTCTCTCTCTCTCTCTCTCTCATATGATCCTAGGCTCCCAGTAGCTGTTCCTCCCAGTGATGTCAGCCTGTTCCCAGTGCCTTAGCTTCCTCTGAACTTGGGAAGCCCCAGTGGCCTAAACCTCTCTCTTCTCACTTGTTATCTCCTTCCTTATCCTATTAGCTAACTTTCTCTCTCACCTGCCCTGCCTTCCCAACTGCCCCTGATTAAGTGAGAGACACTGGATGAAGCAAGGGTGAGTCACTGATTAATCAGTGGGCACTTCCTAGGGCACAGATGAAGGGTGATAATTGTGCTGATGTCCAAAACCAGGGTGAGCAGCAGGGCATCTCGGGAGTGCAGTCATCTTGCCACACTGTCTTCAGTCCTTCCTCTCACCCCTGCCTCCCCTTTCCATCCCTCCCTTCCAGAGTTTCTCTATGATTCTCTCCTCATCAGATTCCTCCCATAACACATACACACCAGTTCCTTAATCTAGATCTCATTACATAACACTTGACTTTGCTTATTATTTTGTCTCGTGTCTGAAAATAATAAAGACTGTAGTTTTCTAACTTTGTGCGTGAGGCCTCTGATTGATTTTGGAAATGGGGACAGGAACTGTGGCGTTGATGAGAACAGGTTGGCTGGAGTTCCTAGGAATGTGTGCAGGGCGAAACACAAGAGCTGACGATGGAGCCCATCGGATGAGCTGATGGCCATGGCTTCCATGCCTTCTTCCTAACAGGGAGGATGTGCCACCTTGTGAAACAAATTGCATTTGCTTCTCCATGGCTTCAAGGCGAAGAACTGGAAAGGAGCAATTTGGAGGGAGGGCATCAGAAGAAAAGAAAGCAAGCTCCCGGTGTCATCGCTGCATCCCTGACTTCCCAGAGCCTGTTTTCCAGCTGTTTCTGCTCCATTCCCAAGACCTCTGCCTCCTATTCTGTAGCACATCGTCGTCACTCCTGGGACATGGAGAAGCAAAAGTTGAGAAGTGTTCATCCCTGGACGTGGACTTTCTCCTCTGATCATGAGTGCAACAAACATAGCTCCCTTCCTTCCTCCCTCATGCCCATGATGCGAATGGCTAAGCAAAGTTGGGGTTTCTGTGGAGAGGGCAGAAGATTTTGAGAGAAGAGTGTGAGGACAAGCTTCCCAGAGGGTAAAAAGGCCGTCTGACTTTGGGACCATGTGCGATAGAACCTCTAGTGGAACTGCACTTGTTGTTGGAGAAAGCACCACATGGCTGGGATTTAAATAGAGTTGTGGCCCCATCAAAAGGCCCCTACTTCCACCTCAGCACCACATGCACTGGGTCTTCTTTGGCTCCTACCTGCTGTGCTGGGAGTGAGACTCAGTGAGTACCTCTCCTTCTAGCACATCCACCCTGGGGACTCATGCCAAAAACTGGCTGCAGTGACTTTGCCCCCTGCCTTCGACATAATGGGTAGTGTCTAATAAATGCAGATGACACAGGAAAGCTAAAATCATTTCAAATAATATTTCACGCGTTCCAACTTTTGCAATACAGTCTACCACTGCAACCCTTGAACCTTCAGTAAAGTTGACTACACATAGCTTCCTTATGTCAGTGGCTTGAGAGACAAAAAAAAAAATCAAGAAAAGGGGATGTGCTCCATGACCAACTCCAAGAAGTAATATACTATACCATGAATCACCGTATCATGGAAAGTACAAAGGAGAGAAAGTATTAGAACACCACAAGTGGTGGATCCCAGTGGGTTGGCCATGGCTGAAATTAGTATATATACTATTGCTGTTGATACTGCCTTTAATTATGCATAGTCACATCTGCATAGTATCCTTTATAAGCTCTTAGAAAATATTAACTGCACACAATTATTTAGGGCTCCAACAAAGTGAAAGACAACAGTATTTTAAATAGTTACAAGAAATCCAGAGAATTTGAAGGCAGGGAAAGCTCCTAAGTCTACTTTTACACAATAGAGCTTCATACCATTATTCTATATATAATCTTTTTACCAAAACACTGTCGCCTGATTCTTTCAACAAAAGACCTTTGTTTTGATAGCCAAGAAAAACCTTAAGCTCAGTAGAGACAACAGAAGAGGCTTTTTAATTACAAAATGTAAGGGCTAAAATGGCGTATTTGGGGGATGTAAGTTAGGGTTTTTTTTTTTAAAGTTTCATTAACTTTTCTTTTTTGTAGTACTGGGGATTGAACCCAGGGACATTCTACCTCCAAGCTACACCCCCAGCCCTATTTTTTTATTCTTTATTTTGAAACAGGGTCTAAGTTGCAGAGGGCCTAAGTAGCTGAGGCTGGCCGCAAACCCGGATCCTCTGGTCTCAGCCTCCCAAGTACTGGGATTACAAGCATGTGCCACCACGCCAGGCTTCATTAACTTTCTTAAAGTTATTTTTCAAAATTTAAGTTTGTAACATAAGTTGTTTTTTAGTTTTAAAGTTTTAATCAACTTGAGGGGATTTTTTTGTTTGTATAGTTTAGTTTTTTATGATTTCCATGGAGTTCTTTGAAATTGGAATGCAGCTCAGGTTGACCATATATTTTTTTATCTGATTGCAGTAGGGTAGGCACAGGTGAAATGGAAAGTGATAGTTTCTCATAACCCTGTATGATCCTAGCCCTGAACATTGGTGTTCTCACACCCACATAGCCGAGGGCCTGTCCCACACAGGGACAGAGTCCCTGACTCATCCCCAAGAACTTGAGTGTAATTCTAATGCCATGACCTGTCTGTGTTTTTGTAGTTCTCTAATATGATAGAACATCCTTGAAGGCTATCTTTTCCCTGCTGTCTTCCAAAGGTACAGAGGAAGGCGATGTGTCCTATAAGATGGTCCATCACTTTCCAGACCTACATGTCCAACTAGACAGGAAAAGCCCTACCTCCCTGCCCATCCCTTGGGATGTCTCTGAAAGTTGTTACATTGTGAGTGAAAAGGAAGAAGGCTGTCTCTCTCCTATTCCAAGCTGCTAGATAATGTGCCTTTGCCCTTTCTCACTGGTGTTTTATTTGTTTAATAAGAAACTGCCTAGTGATAGAAATCTTAGACGCTATCATCTCCGTGCCATTGGTGCCTTAACAGCAGAGACTGTCTCAGTGGAGTTGCATCTTCAGTACTTAGCCTGACCCTCTGGAAGGTAACGGATGCCCTCAGGCTCAGGAGACATAACCCTCAGCTGTACTTACATGGTAGTTTGCTTAGAAAATATTTGTGAATACAAATGGTTCTGGGCTAGAATTGCTTCTGCTTGTAAGGACTCAGAAAGGCCGTGTTTAACTCCCTGGACTCATTGTTCAATCTCTTAGCTTCAATCATATGGAGCTATTTACACACAGTTCCCTCTGCTTAGAACATCCCCCCTCTTAGCCTCCCTGGCTAGCTCTTATCGTCCATAGGTTGTGCTTTAGGTGTTCCTTCCTAGGAGAAACTTTCCATGGCCTGCCAAGACTCTCCTCTGTGCTCCTGAAATACTTGGTACTCACTCCATGGCAGAATTGCGTGCTATATTGTAATTGCCCATTATCTCACCTATGTTCTCTGATACTCAGTAATTGTCTTTCAGACAGAAGGCTATTTTATTAATCATTTTGTCTCCAGCTCCTGGCAAGCTATTTGGCACAAAGTAGACATTCAGTAAATGTTTGTTGAGTGAATGAGTGAATGAACAGCCTACAAGCAAGGAAGACATTCTCAGGCACAGATTTCTTCTCCTTTGGAAATCCAAGTGCAGCCAGAGACATCTGCATCTGCACTGGATTCCAGTGCAAGCTTCTCAGAGGATTCCCCTGGACGGGCACCCCTGCCTAGCACCTAATTGTTCCTTAGGCTCTTCCAGAGGCTGCCCTTCTCTGGGTTTAGGGTCCCAGGATTTCCCCCACCAGGCTGTGCTATGCTCCTATTATGCACCATTTCTCAATTCCTTAATCTTGTCCAGCCCCTGCTCCCTTTTCTCTTTTAGATTATCAATTTCTCTCCTGGGCTCTGTGACCCTCTGACCTGTCTGAGCTTGGTTAACAACTCTGGCTCCTGAAAGGCTGGTAGTCTCTATTCACCCATTACCACCTGTTCTGTTTGCTCTGCCTGAAGTATGTTCACTAATAGATTGGATGACACTAGAAAGTCTGTACTGCCTGTGCTAAAAGGCTCTCAAGTCTTATCAGTAGACAGGAGGCTTTGAAGTAGGTGCTATCATTCCTACAGAAGCTCAATTAATTGGGACCAGAAACCCATTTATGTGGGGTCTTGTTTCTAAGGATGGGTCCAATGTTGGCTCAACTACTGAGTTCCTGTTCTTTGGGGGCTTGGGAAGGGAACATCCCTGGCTCCTCTCTGGTGATGGGTCACTTAGCTCCTATGAGAGGAGAGACCATCAAGAATTAAATCAATGCTGATTTCCAGTGAAAGAAATACTGTGCATTCAATAATGCTAAACAACTGTCCACCAAAACTAGAGGAGGGTCTTTGATTTTAGACTCTACTATTCAGCACTCCTCCCTCATCCCCACCCCCTTACTTTGCCCCTAAAACGGGATGAAGCTCATGGTATCAACATCAACAGGGAGTGAGAAGAAAAGCAGGATGGAGGAAAGAGATGGACAGTGGAAATAAATGGAGGGGACCAGGATATGGTGAGGAAGATCGAAAGATCATGACAGAATTAAGAACAGGATGAGATTCAAAGGAGGACAAAATGGGCGGTATGCAAATGGGAAGGATCAAGAAATATCAAGAGTGAAAAAACTATGGGGACCAGGAGGAAGTTGGAGAAAAACCTCCTGCAGTGACCTAGAGGCACAGAAGGGACTGGAGAAGTGAGAGAGAGGAAGAAACCTGGGATGAGAGAGAGGAATTGTGCTATTACCCTTATATTAACCAAGAGGATTAATAGACTCCCAGTTATTGAATGCCACGTAGGTGCTAAGAGCTATGCACCTATAGCATAGTGGGCTCACTGCCCCCAAATTGAATCTGGAGTTTGACTGTTTGGCTTTGCACCTGAAAACACGCAGACATTTCTGCATGAGTTCACTCACAGGAAGATGGAAGAAAGCTGTTCTCCACACCCCAGCCTCAGCCCCAGTCCAGGAGGGCAGAGCCCAGCCAGCTACAGAGGCCAGTCCAGGTGGCTCAACAAATACAGAGTGGACAAATAGAAGCACTCCCTATGCATAGGAGAGTCTCCTCCACCTCTAAAACACTAATGTATGACTAGGAGGGAGCAGATGATGGATTTGGGGAGCAGGAAGTTATTATCTCAGGTCTTTCAAGCCAGCAGACATGGCCTTAGATCTTTAAAGATTCAGGCATCAATGCTGTTATGATCATTTGGATACTCAGGGATGGTGAAACTGGAGAAAAAAAAACTTACAGCTAAGCCAGGCATGGTGGCACACAGCTGTAATCCCAGTACTTGGGAGGCTGAGACAGGAGGATCACAGATTCACAGCCAGCCTCAGCAACCTAGCAAGGCCCTCAGCAACTTAGTGAGACCCTGTTTCCAAATAAAAAATAAAGCCGGGTGTGGTGGCGCACACTTGTAATCCCAGTACTTGGGAGGCTGAGAGCAGAAGATTCGGGTTCGCAGCCATCCTCAGCTACTTATTGAGACCCTCCACAACTTAGTGAAACCCTGTTTCAAAATAAAGAATAAAAAAAAATAAGGCTGGAGGTATAGCTAGGAGGTAGAATGCCCCTGGGTTCAATCCCCAGTACCGCAAAAATAAAATAAAATAAAATAGGGCTGGATGTGTGGCTTGGAGATAGAACACCCCTGGGTTCAACCCCAATACCAAAAAAGAAAAAAGAAAAAACCCCAAAAAACTTATATTCTATCTTTGGATCCTTGCTTATAACAACCCTGTGATAATCTCCATTAAAGAAACACAAGTTAATTTCCCACTGCTACTTGATGGTGGTACCAAGAGTCTGGCTTGATCAGTACGATGCAGATGATGCTCTTTCCACCCCACCCTAAGCTCTGCTGTCCATCTCATATTGCTTGTCGGAGGAATATGTTCTAGGAGGTCAGCCACAGCTTCAGGCCATCTTCAGCCAGACAGGAGGTTAAAAATCCAGGAGGGACCAAGACAGCACAATACTGGCATAAAAATCAACATATAGGCCAAATGAAACAGGAATGAAAACCTCAGAAATCAATCCATGTGACATTATGTACATATGTGAAATTACCAATGTCAGTCTCAATATCCTGTATGGGGAAAGGCAGAGTAGGGAGGGAGCTGGGGGAAAGCCCACCAAGTGCTGTGTGCATGTATGTCACTATCACTATGAACGACAGCATGATGTGAGACTATAATGCACCAATAAAAGTATAAAAAAACCAATCCATGTGTCTACAGCAAACTGATACTCTACAGAGGTGCCAAGAACAGACATTGGAGAAAGGACAGCCTCTTCAATAAACGATGCTGGGGAAAATGGATATTCATTTGCAGAAGAATAGAACTTCACTTCTCTTTCTCTCACCATATTTTAAAAAATCAACTCAAAATGGATCAAAGAGCCAAATAGAAGATCTGAAACTACTAGAAGAAACAAATTAGTCAAAACTTCTGGTATAGGCAGTGATCTTTTGGATAAAACCCCAAAAGCACAGGAGACAAGAGCAAAAATAAATAAGTGGGATTATAAAATCTTCTGCAGAGCAAAGGAAACAACCAACAGAGTGACAAGACGAGCTGCAGGATGGGAGAAAATATATGCAAATCATTCATATGACAAGGGATTAATATCCAGAATATGTAAGGAACTCCAAAAGCTTAATAGCAAAAAATCAAATTATCCAATTGTAAAGTGGGCGAATGATCTGACATTTCTCAAAAGAAAACATACAAATAAATGGCCAATAAATATATGAAAAATGCTCAGTATTGTTAGCCGTTAGGGAAATGCAAATCAAAATCACAATGAGATATCACTTCACCCTTGTCAGAATGACGTGGTGACGCACGCTTGTAATCCCAGTACTTGGGAGGTGGAGACCAGAGGCTCCGGGTTCGCGGCCAGCCTCAGCTACTTAGTGAGGCCCTCCACAACTTCATGAGACCAGGTTTCAAAATAAAGAATAAAAAATAGGGCCAGGGGTGTAGCTCGGAGGTAGAATGCCCCTGAGTTCAATCCCCAGTACTGCAAAAAAAAAAAAAAGCAAAAAATAACAAGTGCTGGAAAAGATGTGGAGAAAAAGGAATCCTTAAACACCGTTGTTGGAAATGTAAACTAGAATAGCCATTATGGAAAATAGTATGGTGGTTCCTCAAAAGACTGAAAACAGATCTTCCAGATGAACCAGCATAGCAGAGATACTTGCCCTCTTATACTCATTGCAACACTATTCACAGCAGCCAAAATACGTAATTAACCAAGGTGTTCATTGACAGTTGAAAGGATAAAGAAAATGTGGTGTATATATACACATTGGAATGTTATTTGGCCATAAAAAAGAAAAAAATCTGTCATTTTCAGCAAAATGGGTAGAGCTGGAGGACATCACATTAAGTGAAATAAGCCAGGTGCAGAAAAACAAATCCCACACGTTCCCTCTCATATGTGGAAGCTAAAAAAGTTGATCTGAAAGTGAAAGAGATTGGAATAGTGACTACTGGAGTCCAGGAAGGGTAAAGGGAGGAGGGCTAAAGGAAGGCTGGATAACAGGTACCAAAATGCAGTTACAGGGGAAGAGTAGGTTCTTGTTACCATGGCTCCGTAGAGTGAGTATAATTCCCAACAAACTATTATATGTTTTATTTTTTATTTTTTGGCTGTACTGGGGATTGAACCCAGGGGCATTCTGCCTCCGAGCTACACCCCCAGCCCTATTTTTTATTCTTTATTTTGAAACAGGGTCTCACTGAGTTGCGGAGGGCCTAAGTAGCTGAGACTGGCTGCGAACCCAGATCCTTTGGTCTCAGCCTCCCAAGTACTGGGATTACAAGCGTACGCCACCACGCCCGGCTTATGTATTTTATGATGAACTAGAAGAGAGGAGCTCAAAAGCTGCAAATAGAAAGAAATGACAAGGAGATAGAAACACTAATTGCCCTTATTTGATCATTACACATTATATGTGTATGTTGAAATTTCACACTGCCCCCAAGAATATGTGTCATTATATATTAATGAAAAAGAAAATAATAACGAAGCAAATGTTACAATAAAAGAATGTCTATGTCTTAAGAGAAATGTAGTGCTGGTCCAGAAGCAATGACTCAGGCAGAAGGAGCATGAGCCCCAGGCAGAGCTATGAAGGTAGACGCCACCCTGGCACTTTCCAGCTGGGCAGAGGGAGGGAGGTTAGGGAGTGGGGCAAGGTGAGCTGGATTCAGGCAACAAAGGGGTGGGCACAGGAAGCAAACAGCCTGGTCCTGCAGGTTCGCCTTGTCCCCTCCACCTGTTGTGAACATGAAGCAGCCTGAAGGGGCTGTCCAGAATTTTCTGTCCCTTACAGCTTCCCACGTGCACAGCTTAGCAAGAACCCTGCCCCAGAGCCTCTGAGCCAGGGATCGCAGACTACAGGATTTGTGAAAGTTTGTTTTTCTTGCAGGGGCTTTGTCCCCATGTGATTCATTAGTTGACCTTAGAGTGGCAAGGAGCCTGGTAGTTCAAGCCATTAAGTCCCTTCTGCAAGCCTCATTCATGGCTGACATCACAAGCCTAACAACATAATCCATTTGTCCTGATTTGATTTTTTCTTTTCAAGAGGCTTGTTTGGCAGCCAGGTTTTCTCATTACGACGTGATTCATCTGTGTGGTAACTCCCGTTAGAATTAGTATCTCAGACGTGATTCATCTTTGAAGATATTAAACTGGAAGCTTCATAGACAGGCCTTTGACGTTCACAGTCACGGGAAGTTTCTGCAAGAGATGCCCCCTTCATTCAGCTAGCATTGTTAGCTTTGCCTCCTGGTAGGTTCTGAGCCAGGCGCTTGGAGGAAGATGGAGGTGAATAGGCCCTACACCCTGCTCTCTGTAGCTCCCATTCTAGAAGGGAGATGCCACGCACACAGTACCTATGGGATGGATCATCTGAGACGTACAGAGATGAAGGTAGTGTGCTTTCCTTAAAGTCCAAGGTAGTGGTTCTCAAACTTTAGCAGGAGTTGGTATCATGTGGAGGGTTGGTAAAAACACACATTGCTGGGTTCCAGTCCTAAAGTTTTAGATTCAGTAGATCTGGGATGAGGCCCCAGAACTTGCATTTCTAACAGGTCCCGGGGTGCTGCTGCCATTGCTGGTCTGGGGTCCTCACTTTCAGGACCATGGCTCTAAGACTCCAATTATTTCTCCATTGCACACTTCCTTCACTGGCTGCAGTGTGCTAAGCAGTGTGACCTGTGCTGGGGACAAAGTGTTGAACAAGATACAGTCCCTGCCCTTTGTGGGCACTCACAGCCTGGAAGAGGAGCAATGAGTGGTTTCCATATTTCAGAGGAAGTGCCCCTGTAGAGTTTTTCACAGGTGCAGTTGGAGCACAGGAAAGAACATGATTATTCCTTGCTGGAGCCCAGGGAGGTTATGTGGAGGAGACAAAATCTTAATGAAAGAGTAAATGTGGATTGGAAGAAGTATAGGAAGGGCTTTTGTAGCTATGAAATTCCCAGATATAGGCAGTCCTGGGACCATCCTCTCACACTCCTTCTTAGATGTTTCCCGCAGTAATAACGACTCAGCTTGCTTCCTGTAAAAGCCAGTGGTACAGTTCTGGTTAATTGCCCTGGTCCCAGCAAAGCCTTTATTTTTGGCTCTTTGGAGTTCTGTTTGGTCAGTGTCTCGTGCATGGTCTGAATACTCTCAGTAGAATGGAATTCTCCACACAGGCACTGGAATGGAATGTGGAATCAAAAGCAAAGGAAACTCAGCCTGCTGCCAGAATCCTGCTCCCCGTCCCTGCCACTAGGTCTCCAAGCTGCCACAGCAGCCAGGCCACCCCCTCCAACAGCCTCACTGTTTTTGTTGACTCTTAGGAAGTTTGATGATTTTTGTATCATTGCCTTTTGTCTATGCGCAGAGGTACCCACTAAAAACCAAACTTCCAGCATCTTCGGCCTTCTGTAACACTGCTTCTAGATTCCAGAAATTAGTGGTGAGACCAGCAGAAGGGGATTCCAAGCCACAGCATGGAAGTCTTACACTTCATGCGAAGAGGGAGGCCCCTGCCTTGTTCCCACCTAGTAATTCGCAGAGTTAACACAGAGTTGAAATAAATGTGATGATTTCTTTTTGTAGCATAGGACACTTTAAAACCCACCTTATGGGGAGAATTGGGGTGCTGTTAGAAGTAAACACATAGTTGTTAGTGAGAGTGACAGCTGATACTGAAGAACACTGGTAAGAGGGAGGAACACAGGAGAACCTGTCTTAGAGAATAATGATGATCAAAATATTCATCAAAATTAATGCTCATTAATACCCTTCTTTCCCGCTTAAGAAGTCAATGAAGTGTAGATCACAGAACCATGGAGATAATGTTGGCCAGCCCTTCATGTCAAAGATGAGAACACTGGGGTGAGGGCTGGGTAAGGGGAAAGCAGGTGATTTTCATCCTTCGCTCAGCATCACAGATATTAACAGACTGTGGGTCCCTCTAGAGGAGAGTCTTTTGTTTTTTTTAAATCATTGTTCTCAATCATCCATTATAGTCTCTGTAACTGCAATTCAATATTTATCGAGTTAAATTGATTCAGGAAAGTCAATCCATGAATCTGAATTCTGATTTCTTTTCAGCACCATGATCCTTCCAAGTTATCATTTCATGAAAAATGAGGATGGAGAATATATCAGATTGGTACTCTTTACTCTAAGACAATTAAATGATAATGGAATAATATTAAGCTATCATGGTATGATGGATCCAATGGATTCATGGCCAAAAAACTAGAGAAGTCTAGCCAAGTTTTGTTGAAGACATAAAAATAGAGAGACTAACTCATTCAATCAAAAACTATTTCTTGAGAAGCTATAATGCCAACCACTGTTCTAGACATTGGAGATACAGCAATGAGAAAAAAGAAAAATCCTCACAGTACTGATTTTCTAGTGGGAGGGTATAGACAATAAACAAATAGACAAAGAGAGATGGGGGATGATTAGTACAATTACCCTTCTCTTAAAAGTACTTCCTTTACATCTGTAGTAGATTCCCTAGAGATTCTTCTTGATAGTTAGTAGCACTGGCTTAGAGTTGGAGAGTCCTGATGCTAAGGCCTGGCCATGTCCACCTAACTTCCTTATTTTATTTATTTATTTATCTATCTATGTATTATTTACTTGTGGTATTAGGGATTGAACCCAGGGGCATTCTACCTCTGAGCTATACCCCCAGCTCGATTTTATTTTTATTTGGAAACAGGGTCTTGCTAAGTTGCCGAGAGCCTCACTAAGTTGCTGAGGCTGGCATCAAACCTGAGATCCTCCCATCTCAGCCTCCCAAGTATTAGGATTACAGGTGTGTGCCACCATGCCCAGAAGTTCCTTATTTTTAAATGCTGGTAATCATGGGACCTCTTCATAGAGCTGTTTAGAGGTTGAAATGAAATTATGTCTCAATGCTCACTGCCTAGTTCATTTTAAGCACCTCATAAATGTTGCAATTATTGCAAGTATTATTTATGGACTCAATGGACCCCTAAGTCACAAGTCTTCTTCCTCTTGAAAGATTTCAGAAAATATGCCGCCAGATCTCGAAACATCATAATTTTCCATAACTCTGATCCCAGAAAGACAGCTTTAGAAGCAGAGCAAGTATAAAACTGACTCCCCTTGACAGTGCCCTCAAGTTGTCAAGTTAAGACAAAGCATTTTCTGGCTGGACAGAGAAAGGAACTTTCTTCCTGGGTGCTGTAAATGTGTGGGTCTGGCTGCTTCATGACTTTCAGGGCACCAAAGTCTTTGGCTTTGTCTCCATCTGAATTATCTCCAGCCAAGGTATGTTTGTTTTGTTTTGGGTCTGAACTCCTTGTTCCAGTGCTGGTTTCTGCCAGGTGGCCCTCCTTTTTTGAGTCACAAGGAGTCGCACACATTGCTTCAATGTTTCTGTGGTGTCATCTCAGCGTTGCTTGCTTTTCAGTAAGTAACTTCATCATTTTGAGGTTATTTTGCTCAAACCACTCCAGGCCTTGTCATCCCACAGCACCTGCCATAATGGGAGGAATGTAGTTCCAAGGGGAGGATTCATTCACAGTTCATAGTGGTTGTTAAACCCAGGAGCCAGGAGGCAATGCTACTGATCGTAACATTGGTCCTGCCATATAAATCTTAAATCTCTAAGAACTTGATAGTCACCAAATGTAGAATCCTTGACACCTTCCCTTTCTTTACTTCCAACAACTTCAGCAACTCCTATAGAATCTACATCCAAAATATCTTTTGACTATGTATTCTGCTGGGGTTTTTTTGTTTGGTTTGGTTTGGTTTGGTTTGGTTTGGTTTGGTTTGCTTTGGTTTGGCTTTTTTAGTGCTGGGCATCTAGCCCAGGTAGAATGCTAGGCAAGCTCTCTACCACTGAGCTACACCTTCAGCCCCTAATCTGCAATTTTTAATTAACTTATGTGGTCTACTTGTGACTGTCCATCTTCTGCACTACAATGAAGCTATTCTGGCTCACTATTGGATCCCTAGCAACTGGGCTTGGTTCAATGTATGTACTCAGTAAATATAATTGAATTGTTGAATAAAAGAATGGACCATAGCTGTTTAACAAGCTGTGTTGAACAGCCATGTTGTGCCATGTTTATTTTATCTCAAATATGATATTGGCCCAAATAGGGCAGTAGCCTGTCTTCTTTTCAGCACCATCTATTACCACATTAATCAAATGAGATAAAGTTTATTCATTTTTTTCACTTTGTAACTTAAAACTACAAATCTCCATACAAAGGAAACATATCTGGTCATGCATTAGTCATCACTAGACTGTTTTCAAATGTAATTTAGGGTGACCATGAAAGGAATGATCACAAATAAAAACAATAACAATAGCAGCATAAACCAGTTAAACCCCTTGCTAAATAACAATATGATCTTGAATCCCATGTTGAGCTGTGGATGTGACCATGCACAGTGTGATGGCTAAAGCTGGAGTACAGAGTTGGAGAAACATGGATCTTAACCTTGGTTTGGTCTTTTTGTTGGTATCCTTGTTGTTCTTGTTGCTGTGGTACTGGGGATTGAGCTACATCCCCAGCCCTTGGCTTAGCCTCCTACTAGCTGTGTAAAGCCACAGCTCTAATTGTCTTTAATATCCTATTATGCAATGTAAATCTCCAAAAGGGAAAATACTTGCTGTTTTTCAGGCTCCTGTGACCAAGGAGTCCTTAGGCCATGCAATCCCTTATAGATCTAATGTTTTGAGGGAAACACCTTGGAAAAGTCCAGTAAGGGACTGGGATAGCCATTGGGGATCTAGGAGGCTCCATGTGGGAAGCAGAATGCGTGAAGTAATGAGCCAGGACATAGTGGGCCAAGGGCTGCTGGGCAAGTGAAGGGTGTAGACTACCCATTAGTAACCAAGACCTGTCCATGTGTGAATGTCTTTAGCATCATTCCTCTGCTAAAAAACAAACAAACAGAAAGGCTCAGGGTTGCTCACCTCTGATGGGCTCAAGCTCCTCGCGTTAACAGTCCAGGCTCATCTTTGTCAGGCCGTCTGGCCTTTCTCATTGACCAGTTACTTCTGGCACTCACTCTGCTCTAAACGCCCTGCTCTACTTGCTCTCCTTGGGACACACACTGCATTTTCCAGCCTCTTCACTCTTGTTTCCATCATGAGTAATCTCGCTCACCTGCTTCTGTTAGAGCCACACCTGCTTCCCGAGGCCCAGGCCAAACCCTGCTTATCCTATAGAAGCTCTTAGCCCTCATCTTTCCCCTGAATTCTGGAGGATTTACTCCTGAAGGACTTGCATGGGACTTAGTGTGTTGGGGACTGCCTGAATGATTTGGAACTGAGAGAAGAAAATCATGTCTTGAGCTGTGCATATAAGGTTAGGATGATATTGTCCAGCAACACGTAAGAGCACAGGTATATTGAGATAGGCATTGGCATTCTCACGTATGTACATAATGGAAGTGATTCCTTCATGGATTCTCCCTCTCACCCTGCCCCTTCCCCTGGACCACCTCCCTCGCTCCATTGGAGTTTCTCCTCCATTATCTGAAGTCCCTCCAGTATCCCACTTACTCCCTAGCTTCCGCATATGAGAGAAAACATATGACCATTCACTTTCTATGACTGGCTAGTCTCCACCGCACTGGATTTCATAGCATCTGCTCTGTAGTTACACAACCACCTGTCATTCCTTGAGGACCTAGAACAGCTCAACAGGGATCCTCTTGAGGGCCCTGATTAAGGAGAAATTTAGTATGCAGCACCATGGTGGCACATAAATGGCCTGGAGGACATGTGAAAGTTTTCTGGTCTTTTCTGGACATTGATTAATGCTTCCAAATTGCCACCCTGCCATAAGCTTTTTGCTATTCTGTCTCCCCTACAAGAACTCTTCTAGCAGAAGCTGTCTAATTTACCCAACCTGACACAGTGACCGACATATAAACACATAAAAACGATTTGTTGATTTAATGAATGAATGGCAAATCAACCAAGGCAAGGTGCTCAAGGCGGAATGATGAAGAGAACAGTGTGGTAAACCTTCATTCCACCAGCAGAGCGCTAGTACCTCACCCCATGTTATGTTTCTTCCTTGCTGTTCATATACTATTGGGAAGACTCTGGCTCTCCAGAACACTTGCCAAAACCCAAAACCTTCCTGCAATAATGTCAAACCTCACAATATCCAGGCCTCGTCTTCTCAATTAGATTGTGAAATCCTTCCACACAGGCAGTGTGTGCCACCCTTTACGCTCGCCCTTGCACAGAATAGTTCGTGCATGTTGAACTCCGGCATTAGAATGGACTGGAGACACAGTAGGGAACTTGCCTTAATGGTCCAGTCTCCTTGAGATCATTCCTGGTGAATTCAAGTGCTAAAGGGAGATGAAATCAGGATAGTGACAGAGACAGCGCAGATGTAGGAGGTGAGGGAGGAAGAAGAGAAAAAAAAATTCAAAGATTTGGCTCCCCGCTGGTAGACTGGAGTATTACGCTTAAGAAAAAATAGACAAGTTCTCTTTCCCTATGACCCTCTCTCTCATCCTCACTTCAGTTTGAGCATGGAGCAAAGATTCCTCATGAACAACAGGCTGAAGCGTTTCATGGAGGCAGACAGACATGGGACAGTCACCCAGGAGAGTCCAATAGGACAAGAAGGAACGGTCTGCCCTCATCTCTCTGCAGAGGGCTTTGCTCTCCTGTGGAGGAGGAGAAATTTGAGCTGAATGTATTTTTGGTTGGTACAACTTTAAGTGCTCTGTTTGATAGCAGAGTTGTTTGAATGGCCTATTTCATAACTACACATAGCTTTTCCAAATAAACGGCGTCTGTAGAATGTTCAGGTTAATGCATGAGCCCTGTGCTCAAGAGTGTTTGCGCTGAGAGCGGCTGAGCCTTCTTTCTTAATAAGTCATCTTGGCATCTTGTCAACAAGTTAATTTGCTTTTCTAAGAAACTAGATTAATACTTCCTGTGCTTTGTGCTATTCACAGATCTACAATGCAGTGAGAAGAGGAGAAGAAACAGAAGATACAGTTGGATCTCTTCTCCATTTCTTCACAAAGCTCCCAGCCTCTGAGACAGGCCATGGAAGGATTAGCGTTGGTCTGTGCTTAAGGCCATGTGCCCGAGACACCGCTTGTGAGTACCGTGCCACCCTGCAAAGGACTTCCATATCTCAGTACATCACCGGGTCTCTCCTAGAGGCAACCACGTCTTTAGGAGCAAGAAGTAGCCTTCTCAATACTTTTGGAGGATCCGCTGGACGAATGATGCTGAAAGGTATGTCTGAAATTTCACTTCTCACCTTTGCCTTCCAAGAAGAGTGTAGATAACATTTATGCAACTCCTGATGGAAAATTGAGTTCACATATCAACAACTATAAGTAGAAGTAGCTGCTTTGAGAGAATATATAAAGGTAGTCACTTATGAAAATCCCATAGGGTATAAACATTCCAAATAGTAAGCATTAAGATTTTGAGGTTAAAATGCTATCGGTAGTTTTTGTTGTTGTTTTTGTTTTTTGTTAACATCCAGGCAGGTGGTTTCTCCTAGTGGTAGTCCGTGACAGATGTCAATTACCATGACAAGATGCTAGTAAACAAACATGGTCATGTGGTCACATTGAAAGCCAGCAGCCGTTGGGCACAGAGTGAAATATAGATCTCCTCATACACAGAATCAATAGGTTCCTATTGACCAGAAAAGCCAAGGACCATCTTCTAGTGACTCCCATCTTAAAGGACACCATAGGCAGGCAGAGTGCTAAACATGAAAGACAACAGAAAATGGGGTCCCTCAGCATCTGAAATTCTCTGCTGCTTCCCACGGGTAGCAGACAGGCAGGTCAGAAATGGCAGTGCACCAAAGAACCTCAGAGACGTGTTCACTGCACAGCTGTCACAGGCCACTTGGCAGTCTTCCCTGGCAGGAAGCTACCAGCCAGACAGGGACCATACAGAGCCACGTTCCACTGCCCAGGGAGTGCCAAGAGCTCCATCTGACATCCGGCCATTTCTCTCAAGAAGAGCAGCTATTATCCCCACAGCGAGCCCTGAGACCCAGGGCTTACAGGCCAGTGACCTTCCCCTTGATCCTCAGCCTCCCCCATGTGGAATTGGCATTACTTCAATGCGTGTGACTATATGCTGGGACCTCATCCTGCGAGTTCACCAACCTGTGCTTATTAGACACCCGCTCTGTGCCTAGCAGAGTGCAGGTGTCATGGGAGATGCTAGTGAAGTATTAAGTCAATTTACTTGAGCCGGGCGTGGTGGCGCACGCTTGTAATCCCAGTACTTTGGGAGGCGGAGAC